>JAQJVK010000512.1:0-25165 GCA_035578135.1 Flexamia atlantica | reverse complement strand
AACATAAGTTTTATTTATACTGAAATAAGTAGTGGCGATGTGGCGTTTCTGGCCCAATCAAACTTTGACAGGCAGTCAATTTTTTGACAGCTACTTCCGGTCACGTGACCGGAAGTGACGTCATCAGCTGTGACGTAGCTGTGACGTGTTGTAGGTGGGTATTTAAAGTTTAAATGCCCTGCTGTGCTGGGTATTTAAATTTTAAATGGCCGGAAGTGTGTCAAGGTCTTTTGGGGATGTTTTTAAAAAAGATCTTGCATTTTCGGAAGATCCGAAAATGCAAGATAATTTTTGTTTCTTTTTACAAACTGTTGTTTTGTTGATTTTCACGTCTGTTAAAATACCATGTAAAAAATGGAATTGACAAATTAACAAGAAAATATCCTGCTACAAAGTATCCAAATAAAGATGCAATTACATAAACATAAACTTTAAAATATAGCGAATGTTCTTCCTTTTTATCTGTTAGCATTTCCTGAACAAGGTAACCAAAATTGTAACCACATAAAAATGAAAGTAGGCAAATAATAAATTTCGACGGGTTCACAAAAACCAAGTTGTAAAGTAGCGAATTTCTTTCTTCTTCCATTGTTGAATTTTTAGTCGAAACCAATTAATGATAACATTATTGCTTGCGCATCAGAACTAACAGTTGATGAAATTTCATTTACTTGTAGACTTGTAGTAGTTTCATTTGTAGTAGGTAATTGTTCGGAAGTTGGTGTAGATGTAGAAGAAACAGTATTATATTGAAGCTCAGAGTCCATGTGTGCTCGGGTAAAGAGCTGAAGCTTTAATGACGTGTGGTAGCCGTGTCCTACTGTGCATCAGTAGTTGTTGGTGGTGGGGGGTCGTTTGTTTCTTGCACTGAAATGTAGATGGAATCATAACTTTCTGGAGGATGTACTAAAATTTGTTGTATAGGATCTGCATCAATAGGAAAACTTTGCGTTTCAATGCAAAGTCCATCTTTAATAAAAGAAACATATAAAACAGAACTCATGTTTATTTAGATGTTTACTCTGCCAGTTCTACTAGCAAACTGATGTGTCAGCAGCGGCGCTGCAACCTCCCTTGACATGTGCAGCTCGGAACATCTGCCCTCCCCCCACCACCATAAGAGACTCCTCGCAATTTTTGGATTTGTAGTGTTAGTTCTAACGTAGGTGTTGTAGGGTGAACATCTCAGTACTAAACAATTGTTTTTTTTTAACATTTGGCTTAAAATATTTATTTAACTTTGTACAAGTTACAATATTTTTAAAGATGCTACTTTATTATATTACCTTAATACTTAGTTATAATATTTAGTTAAAGAAATCGAAACTGTAGTTGCGATTCAAAATAGAAACATGGTTTCTTAACATTTGCCTTAAAAATATTTGTAACAAAATATCGTAAGAAAATTTTTACAACATATTTGAATTAATATGTTTGCAAACCCTATCATGCGAGTTTTAAAAGATAAACGAGACCGAGTGGGCCGGGTTTGACCTCGCATGCTTTCGCTTGTTGCCGACCAGTTAGCAATACAACTGGTTGACCTTGCGCCGCACTTTCGCTTGCGGCCGGCCGGCGAATACAGGTCGTCGTCCTTGCTGCATCACCCGGCACACCTGTCCTTGATTGTATAACACACTCTACACTCTACACTCGACAAGTTATTCTTTCCTTTGCCACCGTCCTAACAACACCTACTTCAATTTCACAATGAACCGCTCCGAGTATACCGAGATTTGGTATAACTGGTTTTCCTATCTTCAACTGCTTGGGGTACGAATTATTCAATCGAACAACAATCGTGATTGGTATGATGTTACAACCACTATTGCTCGAAAACCTTTTCAGCAAGTTTGGAAAAACATTCTTACCGGCACCAAAATTCGCACCGAACCACCCAAAATTCGCACCAAACCACCTCTATCACCTGTATCTTCAAACGTACCCCAGCAAAAATTTCATCTAAAAAAACTGAAACTTAACCGAAAATATGAAATCTTAAGACATTTATCTTCTTCTATTTTCATTTTTAATTCTGAAAAAAACCAAAATTTATGTCATTGACATTCCCAAAAAAATTCCTATTCCCCTTAACCCTCGACACTTGATAATAAATAAAAAAGGTGCAAAGTTAAACATAAATATTACCGAGTAAAACCTTTTCCCACCTCCAAAGTCCACCCTGGTGGCAAAAAAAGGCCCTTCTAAGGGCCGACCTAAGACTTTCAAATTTAGGCTTAAGTTTAAGTACCAACCCTTGGTGACTAACAAGGGGTGGTTTGCGAAAGCCCCTATGGGACTTAGAGGTACACGGACCTTTTGTTAGTCACCAAAGGTTAAGGCTTTAGCAAAAGCTCCCCGCTATTGACTCAACCTTTGGGACTTAGAGGTATGTGAACCGCTTGTTAGTCACCAAGGGTTGAGGCTTTAGCGTCCAACCCTTTGTGACTTAGTGGTACACAGACCACTTGTTAGTCACCAAGGGTTGAGGCTTTAGCGAAAGCCCCCCGCTATTGACTCAACCTTTGGGACTTAGAGGTATATGAACCGCTTGTAGTCACCAAGGGTTGAGGCCCTAACTTAAGCCTAAATTTGAAAGTCTTAGGGTGGCCCTTAGAAGGGCCGATTTTGCCACCAGGGTGGACTTTGATTGAGAAGAGGAAGGAATATAAGGTTTAATTTAATATATTTATTCTCAATTTTCCACCCTCCGCTGTTACTAGTAAAAATTTTGGATCTGTCGGGACAAGTGGTGGTTTGGTTTTTGGAGTTGTGAGGATATAAATTTTCGTCCTCTCCTCGTTGTAGATATAAATTTTGTTTTCTTCAATTCTGTACAGATTATATTTTTTGTTTTTCTTTAATTCCTTTAGCCTGATGTTCTTTACTGGTGCGGGATGAATTGTTTGGGGGGTGGGGGTTTCTTTGATTGGTGCGGGTTGAATTTGTTGGGGGGTAGAAGAAGGGTGCAGTCCGCACAACTCCATCCAGTCTTCAGTTAAAATGTCGTCACAAATTGGAGCGATCGGAATCTCTTCAATTTGCGGCGTTGATGTTTCTGTAACTGGTGTGGGATTCTGAAATAATTGGGGTTGATCTTCATTAACAGCATCAGCTATTATTTCGTTAATGGAGGAGGAGAGGACGGGAGTAGAAGATTTTTGCGGAATAAAATCGTTGATTGCAGAAAGGCTGATCGATACCGGGATGGAATGTTGCTTCATCAGAGGTTTCTTGAGCAGACCCAGAAGAATAGGGCAGGATGAAGAGGCAGATGAGGAGTCCATAATTAGATAAAGGAAATAATAAAATGGATATAATGAAATAGAAAAAACGTGGGAATGGATAGTAACAGCGATGGTGGCGAGTGGCAGAATAACACAAGGCGGGCGAATGGGGTTCTTATAGGCAGCAGACACAACAACCTTGTAGTCAAGGTAGTGACCAGGTCCAAGTAGGCACACAACAACCTTGTAGTCAAGGTAGTGACCAGGTCCAAGTAGGCCAGACGAAGTTGTGAGAGCGGTGGCTAGCGACCCGGCCAAGGCTACCGGCCTCGGCAGAGCGACACGTTGACCTACTAGTCAAGGCTCGCTAGCGAGGTCGAGTCTCAAGCTCGCTGATATAAGCAAGCGCGCAACGTTTCTCTTTGGCATTACGGTGAAGGTGTAACTGGTCCGCTTACGTGGAGGGTTATGCTGTAACGTAATGTTCGCCATGGTGTGTGGGGTGGCTTATGTCAAGCACACACTGCGTTCGGCTATTGTGGGAGAGGCGCCCTCCTATAATAGTCGGTCGCAATGGCAATCCACCTACCTTTCCATTTCCTGCGTGGTTTAATTGTCAGGGTTAATATTACGGTGAGGTGTGTGAGTTCGCTTACGTGATGATCACACCGTAACTGTAATATTAAGTTAGGTGTAATATTATAGGGAGGTGTGTGAGTTCGCTTACGTGATGATCACACCGTAACTGTAATATTACATAGTATAAGATAGAATAGGGGGAACGTTAGGTAGGGGTTAAGATATGATAGGGCGGTGAGGTGTGTGAGTTCGCTTACGTGATGATCACACCGTAACCGCATGCATGATAGCATTTAAGGGGTAGCATAAGTTATAATAAAGTAGTATAGAAATAAAGTAGTAGAATAAGGTAGGGACCCCACGCTTCCCCACCCCCCTTTTTTTTATAATTTTTAAATGACCTTGACCTAGTTTTGATTGTTCTACTTTCGGACTTAGAATTATTTTAAATGATCTATTTTTTAGACTTAGATATTTTAATTTCAAAAGACTTACTTGTTTGACTTATATATTGATTGATTTTAAAACTCTACTTTTGAGACTTAAATATTTTGTTAAAGTTTTAAATAACCTAAGATTTTAGTTTTGTGTTGTATCTTTTATTAAATAATTATTTTTAACATTTGGGTTTTTGTAAATGTTTTAATTTCTGTTGATGGTGAGTTTAGTTTTCGCGTTGGTTATTAATATTTTTGAGTTTTTTGCGTCATAACTTTTATACCGTTGGTTTAATCAAAAAATGTTACTGGACCTTTTTTGTTTGTCTTTTAATTCCGCTTAATTTGAGTACCCGCACGATAGATTTGGAGCATTTTTTGTTATATCCCCCCCCCTCCCCGCGAAACCCCCCCCTCCCCCCCCTCCCCCCCCCCTCCCCCCCTCCCCCCCCCTCCCCCCCCTCTCACCCCCCTCCCCCCCTCCCCCCCTCCCCCCCCTCCCCCCCCCGGAACCCCCCGGAACCCCCCGCATCCCCCCGGCAAAACCGGTTACTTGATTTCGTCGCCGTTCAACTTTAGAACTGCGTCGCCGTACACGATGGCAGTGGATATAACAAAAATGCTCCAAATCCATCGTGCGGGTAGTCAAATTAAGCGGAATTAAAAGACAAACAAAAAAGGTCCAGTAACATTTTTTGATTAAACCAACGGTATAAAAGTTATGACGCAAAAACTCAAAAATCGAGGCTATAGGCAGTGGATATAACAAAAATGCTCCAAATATATCGTGCGGGTAGTCAAATTAAGCGGAATTAAAAGACAAACAAAAAAGGTCCAGTAACATTTTTTGATTAAACCAACGGTATAAAAGTTATGACGCAAAAACTCAAAAATCGAGGCTATAGGCAGTGGATATAACAAAAATGCTCCAAATATATCGTGCGGGTAGTCAAATTAAGCAGAATTAAAAGACAAACAAAAAAGGTCCAGTAACATTTTTTGATTAAACCAACGGTATAAAAGTTATGACGCAAAAACTCAAAAATCGAGGCTATAGCCTTGGGCTCACAGTATATATATAAGGTGTGCTGTAGTCTTGTGGTTACATTTGCCATGGAATCCCTCATGATCTTTAGTGCTGTGCACAACTTTGTCGAAGCCAAAAAAGTACTATGGTACATAAGAACGTATCATAGCAATCTGAAGTGTATTAGTGGAGTACTTGAAGCTGTTAAAGCAGACGGTACAAAAATCTGTTGCACTTCGGATTCTATGGATTACGAAGGACTCGAAACATGGGTCCTTTATTATGTACAATTTTGTACAAAAATTCACATCAAAGTTGACACGGACTAAAGGGGTTTTCTAGGAGGAAAGAAAAGAATAGATACCAACAATGCATGTTGGTAGCTATTCTTTTCATTCTTCCGCTAAGATTTAAATGACCTTGACCTACTTAGGACTTAGAAAATTTTCACTAAGTTACAATTGACCTTAAAAATAAGTAGGTCAAGGTCATTTAACTTTAAGCGGAAAAAAGAGAGGAACAGTGTTATTAATTAACACTGTTCCTCTCTTTTTTCCTAAAAGGCAGGGGGAGAAGTTCCGTTAATGTCTACTTTTATGTGGCAGAATCATATCCATCATCATCTGATTCATTTTGAAAGTTGATGTAATCTACATCAACCCAAAGATAATGGAATCCTTGTTCAAAAGCCATAGTATCAATGTATGTTTCAAGTGTTGAAAACCAATTCGGATCTACGAAAGGGTTGATGGTAACTAATAAACGTTGATATGTTAAATTTACCATTCTTTCCCCAGTAACATTAATCGTAAGAAAATTAATATTCTGGAGGACATGGATTAAATTTAACATAAATTGAATATGTTGTTGAGGAGTGCAAAAAACATTGTAAAACATACGGAAACTTTCCATGATTATCGGTGAGGGAAGTGATGCCTCTTCATATAATCCACGGTTTATATATACATTTTCCCCACCATAAAGTTTTAAAAGTGGGTCAAGGTCATCTGAAGATACCCTATGAACGGAGAACAGAGCAGTAAGTGGTTAGACCACAAACTGCTCTGTTCCCCGTCCCTATTTAATTTCTCATAATTATATGTGTTTATAAACACATACAATTAATTTCATATTTTGCCAGGGGGCAGAAATTGCAGAGATGACATTTTTCTTGAGGTGCCGGCATTTGTAGTTTATACCCAATTATTCCGCTTCTATAAGCAATAGTTCGATAAAGCTCGTCCCCCGGGCCGGCAAGAGGAAGCGCCTGAAAAAAAAAATTATTAGTTTAAAGAAATTAAAAAAAAATAATATATTGTTAACAAAATAAACAATGCAGTTAATGAAAAAACGTACCATGTGACATACGGCACATATTCTGCCAACATTTGGCCCTTCAAACCAAATTTTGGTTTTGTAGACGCATCGTCTTTTATGCTCATAAATGAGCTCTCCTTGCAAAATTGGCGGCAGCGGCTCTGACACCCTTCTGATATGCCGGAGCATAGGGTTATCGGTGCAGATACGCTGCAGACACAACTCGTACAAGGAGCTCATAGTTATGGTCTGGCTATGCAAACCTCAAAGCTTTAAATACGTACCAATCACCTTGATGGCGAAGGTGATTCCCCCTCCCCCGGGTTTCCACTATATATTGAGCGGATAGAAGCTTTATAGAATTAATAGTTTGCTACATTTTGAATCAACAAAACGTTATGGAATCTTTCCTAAAATACCTGATTGATCAAAGATTAAGTAGAAACCGAAGGGAACAAAGACGACAACACAGATTAAAAAAAGCTTTTGAAAAATTAAAATTAGTTGTACCGGAAAGTCAAAAACAAAAAAAAATTAACAGACAATCTATAGTTCAAAATGCAATAGATTACATTAAAAAATTGGAAGAAGACTTAAAATCACCAACATTTAACTTAGAACAACAAGAGTTTGAACAATCCGAACAGACATTTTTACAGGATATAGAAGAATTCCAACAATTCGAACAGAAATTTGTACAGGAAATAGAAGAATATCTTCAAACTTCGCAAAATTTAAACCAAGACATTTATGAAATTTTGTATCAACCTTTTGAAACTGTTTCCTTGCCAGTGTTAGAAAGCTTGGATGAATATTTTTTTGACGTCGAAAAGTAGAGGGGGTAAATGGGTGGGGAGCTGTTATAAAGGCAGGGTAAACAGAGTAATCTTTACTTTCTTAGGATCCAGCGCTATGGCAGGCACTTCGTCTTCGTCCAGGTCTTCTTCCTCGTCATCAAGAACATCATCATCATCTGTTGTTTCTATTGTGAAACAAAAATCTCCTTCTCCAAAAAAATCTTCACCGAAAAAATCTCCTTCTCCAAAAAAATCTTCACCAAAAAAATCTCCTAAAAAAATTTCTGAAAAACTTCAAAAACTTCAAAAATTAAGAAAATCCTGTTTTAAGAAAGAACAATGTGCTCATATTTTAAAAAAAGGAGCGAACAAAGGTGAAAGGTGTGTGAAGTTGTGTAGTGTAGGTGAAAAATTGTGTAATTTGCATAACAAACGTGAACCTTCCGAAAAGGTCAAAATTCAACCTTCTAAAAAAGTCAAAATTGAACCTTCCAAAAGTGAATTGCCAGAAAAAATTGAAAACTATAAAAGAATTAAAATCAACAGATTGAAATTAAACCACAAATATGTTTTTGTAAAAAAGATCAGTAACAGGGATGTTGTTCTTAGATGTTGTGATGAACTCTACTTGCTCAAATTACCAGTAAATCTTCAAATTCCAAATATCAGTAATGTTCATTATTATTTAGTAAGAAAATCTCCATCTGATAAAGTTAAATGGTCAAATTAAACACAAGACAAAAAAAAATGGAGCGGGGGAATAGACCACTTTGTAATTCCAAGAGAATTACTTAGCGGTCTATTCCCCCGCTCATAGGGTATTTTTGAATGACCTTGACCTATTTTCAAAATTTACAATGGAGGGTTAATTTCTTATAAAAGCGGGATAACAAAATGACTTTTTACTTTTTACAATCTAGTCCTAAAAAAGAACAATGTTCGTATATTATTAAAAAAGGGTAAAAGATGTGTTGTGTAAATCAAACATTATGCAGTGCGCACAACAAATACCTCCTTTTGTTAAAACTGAGAGGTTAGTGTAAAAATGAAATAAAAAAAAATAGGAGCGGGGGAATAGACCACTTTGTAATTCTAAAAGAATTACTTAGCGGTCTATTCCCCCGTTCATAGGGTATTTTTTGGTGACCTTGACCTACTTCTTACACTTATAAATTTTCGCTAACTGCTATTGACCTTGAAAATAAATAGGTCAAGGTCATTCAATAATTAAAAAGAAAATGGAGGTGTACGGTTTTACAGAACCGTACACCTCAGAAACCTAACAGAAGAAAAGCTAAATCTACCTATATATAAATGACCTTGAGACTTAGAAATTTTCGCTAAGTCTTTTTGTTGACCTTGAAAATAAGTAGGTCAAGGTCATTCGATAACTAAAAAGAAAATGGGGGTGTACGGTTTGACAGAACCGTACACCCCCGGAAACCTAAAAGAAGAAAAGCTAATTTACAATACAATCTGCCTAGAGTTTAAGAATTAATAAAAATAAAAAAATAAAGAAATAAAATTTAGTTTAAAAAAAATAGCTAGACAGCCCAGCGCTGCACATCATGATTACAGTGTGATCATCACGTAAGCGAACTCACACACCTCACCATAAGCGCACAACGCTAAGTTAAAACAAAAATGTTATTTTGAAATAGCAAGTTGTTTAATTAAATTTAGGAAAAAATGTTATACAAA
This sequence comes from Flexamia atlantica, assembly GCA_035578135.1. Taxonomy (NCBI): domain Eukaryota; kingdom Metazoa; phylum Arthropoda; class Insecta; order Hemiptera; family Cicadellidae; genus Flexamia; species Flexamia atlantica. Next base: position 16,080 of record JAQJVK010000512.1, on the reverse strand, counting down.
TATGTTTTTTATTTCCTAACACTAAAGGAGCCAGTGTCTCGCCATTAGCGACGCAGAACAACTGAGGTCTAGCGAAACTCTGGAGGTAGGCGAACTACCCATCCAGCACGTATAGAGGTTGTAAGTGACCCGCTTTGGTGAGCGTAATCACTACAAAAGCGGTAGCCGGTTTTACCATTATTGGTTTTACCATGCAAAAGATGGAAGGAAAAAAGGAAAGGAAATTGGAATTGAAAGGTGTCCCTAACTAAAAAGGAGTACAAGACAAGAGAGGGAATGCCCTCAACAAGCTTGTTGGAAAAAGGAAATTGGAATAGAAAGGTATTAAAAACATATCATATAACATTCCTAAAAACAAAAATTTTACTTTAAATTTAAACATTCCAGGCAGAAATATATTGTAAGTAAAAGAAAGATTTTAAAATAATACTAACTACCAAACCAGCAAATTAAAAACAAACTACAAACCCTAGGGTATCTACAAGCACAAACAACTACCATGCCTTAAAATTAATCAGTCCTACGTCAAGATGTTATTATACAAATAACACCAAGATATCACCAAACAGCAAAAATGATAAAATGTTCAGGGCGCCTTCTGAACATGTTACCACCTCACTGTCTAGCGAGCAACTGATGCCGAACCACACGCGCAGATCCCGGACCCCAACTCGGCTTGAGGTCATCCCCCCTCCTCGCTTACCCCCTCCCAAACCACAGGACCCTTACTGCGGGTTTGGTTTCCATCATTCTTTTGCCATTGTTCCAACAGGCAACAACATTTCTTTCTTTACTTTACATTGGATTTGTAAATATTTTAAGTGTTAAAACTTCTCAATATTTAATATTTTAGGACTTTGAAAAATTTTCAAACCTATCATTCTTTTGCAAATGTTTAAACAGGCAACAACACTTCTTTATTTTTACTTTACATTGGACTTGTAAAAACTTCCTAATAATTAATACTCTCGGACTTAGAAAAATTTTCAAACATTTGCTTCAACATTTATTTTACAATATCAAGTTTCTTTTATAATGCCTCCAACAGACAACAATTTTCCTTTTGGATGTACAATTTGTGAAAAAATATATAAAATAGTTGAACCAGAAGACTTAACGGATGACGAAAGTATTTTTGAAAATAGTTTGATTCCAGTAGAAGATACATCTGATGCTACATCCGATGCTACATCCGATGCTACGTCTGATGCTACAAGTGATGAAGAAAATATTTTGGAAGTACCAGTAGCAATAGGCGAAGAAACACCGTTAACACATGTTGTAACAATTAACTATGATCCAGTACAATATATACATGCTCTTGTTCGGCGACGTTTGTTTCCGGCATCGGACATGGAGGAAGATGAAAGCGATAACGATTTGGAAATAACATATTTAAACAACAGCAATGATGATCACACTTACGACGCATAATATATGTATTATTTTGAACTTAAATTATTTGACGTTGGCACTTAGATTTTTTTAAAACTTCCATTATTTGACCTTGAGACTTAGAATTTTTTTAAAACTTCCATTATTTGACCTTGAGACTTAGATTTTTTCTAAAACTTTCATTATTTGACCTTGACACTTAGATTTTTTTAATACCTGCATTATTTGGCACTTAGATGTTTTTTTAAACTTGCATTATTTGACCTTGACACTTAGGAGTTTTGAAATATAAGAAATTTAACTGTTATTAACACTTTTTGTGTTTAATACAGAAAAAGTGGTGGGGGTAGTGCTATAAATAGGGGTAGTTTAAGAGTGGTTCTTATTATTACTGCAACTTTTGTGGAGAGCACACCTACGTCATGTATTACTGCATCAGTTGTGAAGAATCTTTTGAAAATGAAAACTTACTACAAATACACAAAGAAGTGTACCATAACAACGAAACAAGAAACAATGCAGAAGAAGAAGATTTGGAAGAATTAGATCAAATGCTGGCTACCCATCAACAACAACTAAATTCAAGACCAAGTGTTATTCAATACGCACCCGGACCATCTTTGGATGTGGAATTATACGCCCGAGCTTTACCAGGCAGTGTAGTAACTCATTTTAAGATTGACAATGCTCAATTGCAACTAGCACAATTTATATTGAAAGCAAAAACATTAGTAACAGAAACATTGAAGAATGAACTAAGAAGATTAAATTTTATAAAGTTTGGAATATTATTAGATACTGTATTTACAAATGTTCAGAATGAAACATCACCAAGAGGATTTTTAACTAAAAACAAAACCATCATGTTTGCATCGGATATAAGCTCAATTGTGGATGATTGTTTTGAAGAACTTTTAACAAAATTACAAGAACATGAAGGAAGAGGTTCTGGATGGAGTTTGTTAAGTATAACAAGCTTAGATGTGAGAGTTCATAAACATGGATATGGAATGAGAGGTAGTAGTTATATTGCTTTGCCAAGGAAGATTCGAGTAACCAAATCTTGTGTTAATGTACAAAATGAAAATGCTGAATGTTTCAAGTATGCAATGCTTGCAAAATATGTAGACGATCATGTGGAACGACCGAGTAGAGCATACGATGAGGTTTCCTATATGTATAACTTTCAAGGCATGACTTATCCTGTTTCAATTCAAGACATATCAAAATTTGAAAAGAAAAATCCTTTTGCATCTGTAAACATCTTTGGCTTAGATTCATCCAACAATGTCTATCCCTTACGTATAACACCCACCGAACGCAGAGATCATACTGATTTATTATTTATAACTAAAGGTGATATCTCACATTATGTATATATTAAAGATTTTGAAGCTCTAGTTTGCAAACAGTTATCAAAACGTGAACAACCAAAAACAACTTGTAAAAGATGTTTCTGTTTTGTAAACAAACCTTTAAGAAGAGGAGGTTCAGAATGGTTAACAGAACATAAAAGATTATGCAATGGAAACTATGAAGTAAGAATTAAATTACCACACCCTAGCAGATCACAAGTAAAATTTGATAAAGTTATCCAACAATACAGAATCCCCGTTGTAGTGTATGCAGATTTTGAATCTTCATTGCTTCCACTTGAACAAGAAGAAGGAGAGGAAATTACAAGCAGAACAAAGTATCAACTTCACAAACCAAACAGCTACTGTTTAATAGTAAAATCCACTCTGCCTGAAGAACATCTTCAAGAATATGGTTTGACATCTACACCAAAGATCTATCGTGGAGAAGAAGCAGCTCGATACTTTGTTGATGATTTATACGACATCGCTGGGAAAGTGGAAGCAATGTATAGCAATGTGGTTCCTATGTCACCTATGACACCGGAAGAAATTTATCTTTATGATTCGACAACAACATGCTATTTGTGTAACAATCAATTTACAGAAACTAAAGTTAAAGTTCGCGACCATGACCATCTGACAGGAGCCTACAGAGGTGCAGCTTGCAACGGATGTAACATCAACTACAAACTACCATCTTTTATTCCCGTGGTTTTTCACAATCTTAGCGGATACGATGGACATTTTATCATTCCTGAATTAGCAAGAGACAACGGTGAAATAGACGTTATAGCACAAACTATGGAAAAATTTATAAGCTTTTCAAAAAAGGTGGGCAAAATTAAACTTAGATTTGTTGATTCTTTTCGATTTATGCCTTCCAGTCTTATGAAACTTTCTGAAAATTTAAGAAGACAAAATTTAATAGAAACAAGCAAAATTGTACCTGCAGAAAAAATGGATTTGGTTCTTCGGAAAGGAGTTTTCCCGTATGTATGATTACATCGATGGACTACATAAATTTCAAGAAACGTCACTTCCTCCACCAGAAGCTTTCAAAAGTAAACTTACCGATTTGGACATTTCACCTGAAGACTATCAACACGCATGCAGAGTTTGGGACGAATTGGAAATGAACACTCTGGGAGATTATTCTGACTTTTATGTAAAACTTGATGTGACCCTTCTCTGCGATGTGATGGAAGAATTTAGAAACACCTGCTTTGAAGCTTACGGATTAGACCCTCTTCATTCTTATACTTCTCCAGGACTAGCTTGGCAAGCTATGCTAAAAGAAACAAAGTGCAACCTTCAATTATTAACAGATATTGACATGGTGTTGATGATCGAATCGGGCGTTAGAGGTGGATTGACCCAAAGTGTTACTAGACATGTTAAAGCTAACAACAAATATCTTCCAAACTACGATAAAGAAAAACCATCAGTGTTCTTAGGATATTTCGATGCCAACAATTTATACGGATGGGCCATGTCTAATCCACTTCCTTTTGGAAACTTTGAATGGGTTAATCCAGACTCTATTGGTGATATTTCGCAAATTTCAAAAGACGGAGACACCGGATACATATTGGACTGTGACTTTGAATATCCAGAACACTTGCATGATCTTCATTACGATCTTCCGCTCCTTGCAAAAACAGAAGTTTCACCAATTGGCAAACATCCAAAATTAATGATGACTCTTGAAAATAAACAAAGATACGTAGCTCACTTTTGGGTTGTTCAACAAGCACTCCAATTGGGTTTACGTATAACCAAAATTCATAGAGTTTTAAAATTTTCCCAATCTTGCTGGTTAAAACCGTACATTGATTCAAACACCAGAAGAAGAGCAGCTGCAACATCAACATTTCAAAAGGACTTTTTTAAATTAATGAATAACGCGATATTTGGAAAAACATTGGAAAACAAAAGAAAACACAAAAATGTTAAATTAATTACAGATCCTATAAAACTAGAAAAACTTGTACAAAAACCAAACTTTGAAACATCCGTTATCATCAATGAAAACCTTGTGGCAGTATCTATGAAGAAGACAAGTGTGAAAATGGATCGTCCGTTGTACGTTGGAATGTCAATCTTGGATATTTCCAAAACCCACATGTACGATTTCCACTACAACAAAATGGTCGCCTTCTACGGTAGAGATAACATCGGAATCGCCTACATGGACACGGACGCTTTCATCTACTGGATTCTTACTGAAGATATGTATTTGGATCTTCGAACATTTGTTCACAAAAATGAATTTGATTTTAGTGACTATCCAAAAGATCATTTAAATTATGACAATGATCGGAACAAAAAGAAACTTGGAAAATTTAAAGACGAAGCAAATGGAATTTTACTGAAAGAACTTATTGCACTAATGTCAAAATTGTATTCACTACAATTGCATAAAGAAGAAAACAATATTATTAAAAAAGCTAAGGGAGTAAAAAGTTTGTATCTTAAGAAGAATGTAAATTTTGAACACTACAAGCAATGCTTATTTGAAGAAACGACTATAACTGCAAAATTCAACACCATCAGAAGTTTCAACCATCAACTGTACAGCGTAACAGAAGTGAAAAAAGCACTCTGCTCCAATGATGACAAACGACACATTCTTCCAGACAAAATTCACACTCTACCATTCGGCCACTACTCTCTCAATCCTATCAATGAGTAAAAAGAAAAAGAAAAAAAGAAAAAAAAGAAAAAAATAAAAAAATAAAAAAAAGAAAAAAAGAAAAAAAGAAAAAAAAGGGGAAATCACAGCATGCTCGCTGTGATTTCCCCTTTTTTTAAAATATGTTGAAATGACCTTGAACTATAAAAGCGGATGCAGAAAAAGAAACACTCAATACTAACTTGACTTTGTTAGTAAAATCATCATGACAGACTTAAAGGAAAAGATTGTTAATGAACTTCATAAACCTGCAAGAATAAAGTTTCCACGACGAAATACTGTTGTAAAAGGAATAAATGATTTATATCAAGCAGATTTAATTGAAATGCAACCGCATAGTAAAATAAATAAAGGATTTAAATACATACTTACGATTATTAATTGTTTTACTAAAGTTGCAGATGCTTTGCCATTAAAAGACAAAACTGGTAACAGCATAACAAAAGCTATGGAAGTAGCTATAAAAAGAGATAAAAATAAAATTAAACATTTACAAACTGATGATGGGAAAGAATTTTTTAATAAACATTTTGCCTTGTTAATGAAAAAATATAACATAAATCATTATTCCACAAATTCTGAGAAAAAGGCAGCTATAATTGAAAGATTTAATAGAACCTTAAAAGGTGCAATGTATAAAATGTTTTCGAAAAGAGGTTCTTACGTATGGGTTGATATCTTACCAAAATTAATAAGCGATTACAACAACAAGTTTCATAGAACTATCGGTATGGCACCTAACAAAGTGAATAAGAAAAACGCTAAACTAGTTTTACAACGAATTAAAAAAAATACACAGCCAAAAGCGGAACAAAGAAAACCAAGAAAATTTAATGTAAATGATAAAGTTCGAATTAGTAAATACAAAGGAGTGTTTACTAAAAAATACCTGCCCAATTGGACAAATGAAGTTTTTACAGTGTATAAAGTACAACCTACTGTACCGGAAACTTATATTTTAAAAGATAACAAAGGAAATTTGTTACAAGGCGGTTTTTACGGACATGAATTGTTAAAGTCAACAGTAGGCGATGTTTATCTTGTTGAAAAGGTGTTGCAAAGGAAAAAAGACCAAGTTAAAGTACGTTGGTTGGGGTTTGATAAAACTGAAGATTCGTGGATACCTATAAAAGATTTGATTTAGTTTTAAATAAACTTATTTACTCTTCTGCCTTTGAATAAGATGGAGATTGTTCACCATAAAGATAAATTTAATATTAATAACATTGATGATTTAACCGTAGATAACGTTAAAATCAACAATGGTAAACACGGCAGTTTATTTCCAAACACTGTACGATGTATAGTCAGCGGTCCTTCAAACTGTGGCAAAACTAACGTTGTGTTTAACTTAATTACAAACACAAAAGGATTGCGATTTAATAACCTATATATTTTTTCAAAGTCCTTACATCAACCAAAGTATCAATTGTTGGAAAAGATCCTGACTGATGTGCCCGATGTTAACTATTACAAATTTAATGCTAGTGACAGTGTTATGCAACCAGACCAGGCTAAGCCGTATTCTGTATTTGTATTTGATGATGTATCTAGTGAAAATCATGATACTATTAGAAACTATTTTGCCATGGGAAGACATAATAATATTGATAGCATATATATCGGACAAACATATAGCAAAATTCCAAAACAACTAATTAGAGACAATGCAAATATTTTAGTTTTATTCAAACAAGACGATACAAACCTAAAACATATATACAACGATCATGTAAATGCTGATATGTCATTTGATAAATTCAAAGAGCTTTGTGGAAAAGCTTGGGCGGAAAAATATGGATTTTTGGTAATTATGAAAGATAAAGCTGTAACAGATGGTCGTTACCGCATAGGTTTTGATAAATTTGTTTTAATACATTAATTAACAACATTATCGTACAAGTCTTCATGGTGTAAACATGGTTAATCAGGAAAAGCTATTAAAAGAAATAAAATCACTTAGTGATTCTATTAGACATAAAAACAGAGCGTTAAGATTAGGAATAAGTGAAAGAGAGAAATTTCTGGAATCAACATTTAAACCTATTACTGAGCCATTAAAACAATTAGGACAAAATGTTAAACATTCAACATTTAATTTTTCCGGAGATGCTATTTTACCCATTTCAAAATTTGAACAAAAAGAAGAATATGAAAGTGATACAAGTTTTACACAACAAGGAGAAACAACTGAAGAAGAAAGCGAACTAGGTGAAGAAACGGATGTTTTAACAGAAAAAGAAGGTCTTTCTACAAGCGAAGAACAACAAGAAGAAGAAGAGCCTATTAATCCATCCAACTTGAGCAAATTGGGCTCGGATATCGCGTATAAAGGGCCGCTTGCAAGACAATTTGTATTAAAAATGTTACATTCTGCACAACCAACTCGAAAATATCATACTTTTGGTGCTAGAATAGAAGAAAATGGGCTAATGATTGGAGATAGCAAACTTGATGTAGACGAACATGACAATATTATTATAAATAATAAACAATACAAGGGTACAAAAGGATTGTTTGAACTTATTTTTAAGCCGAAACCTAATAAATATACTAAAAAGGATTTAAACATTTTTAAACAAATATTGGAGGATACAAATGCGCATAAGAAAAATTATTCTAAAAATTTTAATGTTCATAGAAATGCATCAGAAAAATATAAAACTATTATTGCTAAACTTTTCCCACCAAAAAGAAGGGAACCCATAAAAAGAAAATCATTATCTTCTGCTGAAATAAATATTTTACATAAAAGAAGAAAAACAAATCAATCAAGTTTATCAGGAAAAGGATTATTAAAAAACTTGTATGATACTAATATAATATACTACAACGATATAAACAAATTGGTTGACAGAATGAAGTTGATATATGAAGCTAAACAAGCCGGACATAGTGGTTTAGAAAATGAATGGGTAGCTTTGGTCGGCGAATTGCGAAATCGAGGAGTAATTGCATAAAAATATGAGTATATAGAATACAAGCATAACCGACTAAACATTCAGTATAACCATGAGTGTGGATAAGTTTGGACGGTATTCCGAAACTGGAAGCAAATCAGGATCTTATGGAAAAAGAGGTGGTTTACCACTAACATCCGATGGAGATTATGATATAAGTAACAAACGTTTAAAGTTTGTAAATGATCCAAAAGATGATAATGATGCAGTAAATTTCAAAACTTTAAAAAGTGAAACATTACCTAGCTTAAAGCTTCAAAATGAAGTGTATAACGCTAATTTTTATAGAATTGCAAATCTTCCAAAACCAATAGATAAGAATGATTCGGTAAATAAAGAATATTTAATGTGGTACATAAACCAAACCTTAAGATATGATCCTAAAAGTAATAATAAAGCATATGATGCAAAAGATCTTAGAATAGCCAATATAGCAGATCCTGTTAATGATCAAGATTCAGTTACCAAAAAGTATTTACATTCAGTCATACCTGAAAAAACAGATAAATTTTCCTTTTACAACTTTGTAATACACGATATTGGAGACCCTAAAGATATGAAAGATGCGGTAAACCTTCAATATGTTACAGATCATTGTATTACACATGATATTAAGTCAATTGATTGCAAAAATAAAGTGTTAACTAACGTTAAGGAGGGAACTGCAAAATCAGATGCAGCTACAATAAGTCAAATAATGAAATTAAACAATAACAAATGGGATGCGGATGCAAAAATAATTACTAATGTTAAAGAAGGGTTGAATGATGTTGATGTAGCAACAATTGGACAAGTTCCTGCATTAAAAGAAATTTCATCAAGACTTGGTCAACAAGGCTTTGATTGTAAAGAAAGACCACTATTTAATGTTGGAATGGGAGTAAATGACAGTGATGCAGTTAGAGTAAAAGAATGGCGTGAAAGATGCTTAAGAACAGAAAAACACAAAAAGTTTTTTCATTGTCAAAACTTGCGATTGACTAGCTTAGATGACCCTATTGATATTGTTGATGCTGTTAATGTAAATTACATTATAAGACTCTTAAGTGTAGTGTTATATGATGTTTATAATACGATAAAGCCCATAAAAGCTGATCAAAAACTACATTGGGTTAAGAAAAATGTTATAGAAAAATATTTTTTAAATATGAAAACTGGAAATTTAAGATTTGCTCAAGTTGATGTTGATAAAAAGGATACAATCCTACCAAAAGACTGGGTAAAAGTTTATTACCCATAAACAAAATACATGTTTATTATAAATAAACAATGTCAAAGAATAAGTGCATCATTCATTATAAAGAATTTATAAAATAAACAAGTATTGGCATTTCCTTTCACTATAAAAAACCATGTTGAAAGTTCAACGCATCAGTCATAATCGACACGTTATAAAGAGAGGAAGAGGAATAGCATCAACAGCACTTTCTCTTGTTACTAAGCCGGTTGGAGCTATAGTTAACAAAGCTATCGATATATTACCTGTAGAACTACATTTACCAGGAGGTTATCAATATTGTGGTCCAGGAACAAAATTGAAAAAAAGACTTGCTAGAGGAGATCTTGGAATAAATAAACTTGATCAAGCCTGCAAACAACACGATATAGCATATTCAAAGTTTGCAGATACTAAAAATAGATCAATAGCGGATAGAGCACTTGCTGAAAAAGCTTGGCAAAGAGTAACATCCAGTGACGCTAGTATCGGTGAAAAAGCAGCAGCTTTAGCGGTATCAGCAGCAATGAAGGGTAAAACGATGTTTGGAGGTGGAAAGAAGAAAGGAGGTGGAAAAAGGAGAAGAAAACCTGCAAAGAAACGTGGAGGAAATATAAGAAGAAAACGACGATCCACCGCAGGTAAAAATAAAAAGAAACAAACAATATGGTCAATGATAAAAAAAGGAGGAGGATTATACCTAAGACCGTATCGTGTGTATTAAACAGAAAAAAACAATTACTAATTCCAAATAAAGAATTAACAGATAAAGAATTAATTACTTATGTTTCTTGTTTAAAAATTCCATTTTTTAGAGGAGTGTTTATGAAAGATGCATTACCTGTTAAAATATGGAAAAATGAAACCGGAATAGTAAATTTAGATAATAGTAAAGGATCAGGCACTCATTGGGTATGTTATAAGAAACTAGGATCAACTATTTACTACTTTGATAGTTTTGGTAATCTCCCACCACCAAAAGAACTACAATATTACTTTAAAACAGCTAAAAATGTACTATACAATTATAAAAGAGAGCAACCTGATGATACGGTAATCTGTGGACATTTATGTTTAGATTTTTTAACAATAAGCGTTAGTCAACTTTAAGATGTCTTCCTATACAGTATCATTAACTGGAACTTCATCTACTTTGCGAAGTGTTCTTTTCCCTGCGTTACGTTTGGAAAAAGATAAATTATGGGAAGCCGCATTATTAGATATAACAACTTATAATTCTATTCCCAACGTTACTGAAAATGTTAATGACAAAATACATTATTACAAAACAAAAGATAAAAATACAAACAAATATTCAGATATACAAGTATTTAGTTTACCCACTGGAGCATATGAAATTGATGATATAAATGAAGCGATACAAAATCATATGGGAAAAGATAATATAACAATAAAAGGAAATAACAATACTATGAAAGCTGAAATTAAATCTAAATATTATATAGATTTTAGCAAAGAACATTCAATTGGTAGTTTATTAGGATTTCCTAAAACAACAAAAATTTTAGAACCTAATATTAACCATTCAGGTGCTAGAACTGTAACAATAATGAAAGTTAACAGTATAGATATTACATGTAATATTATACATGGTTCTTATAGAGATGGTGAAAATACTCATATATTGCACACATTCTATCCAACGGTCGCTCCGGGTTTTAAAATTGTGGAAAAGCCACAAAACTTGGTGTACCTACCGTTAAACACCAGTTTTATTTCAGACATTGTGGTGAACATACTAGATCAAGACGGAAATCATATTGATTTTAGAGACGAACCTATAACTATACGAATACATATAAAATCAACCGTATAACAATGGGGTTATCATTTAAAAAGAAAGAGCTGACTGGTAAACAAGTCAGTAGCACTTTAGCTATAGAAGGATTAACAAGTGATAACATTCGTTTTCTAGAAGAAATTGGATTAAAACTTATTAATAATGGAAATATTGGATATAGCGCAGGGTCCGACATTCGACGAAACCTTATGGGAAAAGGAATATCATACGCACAACCCTTACGCTTCATCAATATTAAATAATAATGATGAAATTAGAATTCCCATACAACAACAGGATATTTATACACTTCCATGTGAAAGTTATTTGTATATCGAAGGAAGAGTAACAAAAAGAGATGGAAGCACTGCAAGTACTGTTCCGTTCATAAATAACCCCATGGCATATTTGTTTGATGAAATAAGATATGAAATTTCCGGAGTTACAGTAGATTCAACAAAAAAGGTGGGAATTACAAGTACATTAAAAGGATTAACATCTTTAACACCGAGTGAAAAAAATATGCTAGCCGCCGCAGGATGGGTAGCACCCGATTCCAGTACAATCACTCCAAACACTTCAGGCAATTTTGACTTTTACATTCCTTTAAGATTACTTTTAGGCTTTGCCGAAGATTACCGAAAAATAATAATAAACGTAAAACAAGAATTAGTTTTGTTAAGATCATCAAACGACAAAGATATTATTCAAGCAACTGATGGAACAACGGAAGCTACTTTAGAATGGAAAATGCAATTAGACAAAATTGTTTGGAGAGTACCGCATGTACGGTTAAACGATCAGAATAGAATTTCATTATTAAGAACTTTAAAATCAGATCGTGATATCGTAATACCATTTAGAAGTTGGGAGTTTCATGAATATCCGGTTTTACCGGAAACACAACGTCATACATGGACTGTAAAAACTTCTACTCATTTGGAAAAGGCAAGATATGTAATATTTGGATTACAAACAAAAAGAAGAAACGAAATAACTAAACATGCTGGTGAATTTGATCATTGCAAACTTACAAATTTTAAGGTGTTTCTAAACTCTCAATTCTTTCCATACGACAACTTCAACATAAACTTTACAAAAGACAGGTTTAGCGTTTTGTACGATATGTACGCAAGATTCCAAAATTCATATTATGGAAAAACAAACACACCTTTATTAACGCCAAACCAATTTAAATCTAACTATCCGATTGTTGTAGTTGATTGTTCAAAACAAAACGAATCTGTAAAATCTTCCAGTGTAGATATAAAAATAGAAATGGAATTTGAACAAAATGTACCCAAAGATACATCTGCTTATTGTTTAATTTTACATGATAAAATTGTTACATATACACCTTTAACAGGAATTGTAAAAGCAGTTTTGTAAAATGAAAAGGAAAAAAATACCCCCACCACTCGGTTATAAAAGCAGGAGCGGGAACGAAAATTGTTTAGTTTACTGTCTACAGTTGTATGGGTAACATCGTCTACAGCATTATAAACAAAATGAGTTCTTTATCAGTTGTACAAGACGTTTCCGAAACAGCACCTTTATTGGAAAATGATGATAAACATTTTGAAGAAAATATTGCAAAGGAAATTGATGACTTTTTAAAGTTTGGAAAACAAAATAAAAAGTTGGAAAATAATAAAACAAACGTAAGAAAGAAAAGAAAACTTGAAGAAAATATTCCACCAAACATTTTAACTGAAGTTTTCCTTCGCATCTTTTATCCTATTTCATCTTGCATGAGTAAAAGTGTGTCGATAGGATTGGTAAAATCATTAGACTACTCTCCCGCAGTAATACTAAGCCATGGAACAAAGATGGTTTTATTTTCAGAAAATGCTTGGGATTCCTTTTTAAAACATCTACATCTTATTGAATGTTATTTAGCCAACAGTTTCTTTGGAAGAAAAACTAACATTCGACTTTTGGATTGTGACAATGAAATTGACATTATTAAACATCGTGGTCAACAACAAGTAAGAATTAGAGACTCGACACAATTTGAAAATAAAATTCTTCTAACACGTGAAGAATTTTACATTTTAAACTATGCAACATCACCTATTACCAGGTATATGAAACAATTAGTATTTTCAAGCTCTGTTATTAAGGAATATCTGGTAGATGCATGCGAAAAACAACCAGAAAGCACTTTACAATACGGACCAATAGATACATCCATCTTTAATAGAATACCTCACGAAGTGGAAATGTGGAGGCAGTTAAGAAACTTTGAACCTTTTACTGAAGTTGCAACGGAGGCTACAGAAGAAGAAACCAACAACAACAACAACAACAGTACAGAAGAAGAAACCAACAACAACAATAATACAGAAGAAGAAACTTTGCTAGGTTAAAACTACAATGTAATTTAACAAAAGAATAAACCGTGGGGTAGGCCTACTGGGGATGGTGCCCACGTTAAACATACACCAACGCGCCTACAACTGTACGGCCTGGTTTATATATATATATATATATCTAACCTACCGTGGTGTGGAAAACAGTTGATCAGCAGACACCGTGATGAGCAGACAGGATGAAGAAATGGCAGCAAAACCTTGTGTAATTGAATTTCAAGCATTTCGCGGAAACGATGATAGATTTATCATAAAAGAATTGGTAATTTTGGATTTGCTTACACAAGTAGCATACCCGTTTTTATTTGAAGCACCGTGTTCTGTCCATGAACTAAAGTCAAAAGCTAAAATAACAAACAGATGGCTAACAAATAATTTTCATCATATCCATTGGTATGAAGGTTTCCTACCGTACAACAATGTACACAAAATTATGTTTCATTTTTGCAAACAATTTACACACATATATACCAGAGGATTGGAAAAAAAGAATTGGATACAACAGTACACAAACAAAGAAGTTTTAAACATAAAAGTGGACAAAACATTTCACTTTGATGCTAGAAATATTTGTGTTTCTACAATAAATCCGAAACACAACCAATCTCAATGCGCATTACAAAACGCGTATCACTTGGCTGCTTACTTACAACAACAAACGGAAGAATGTAGTGGGGGTTCCGAAGGTTATATAAACGAAGAGGCAACACACCCCGAGTATCAGTCTAACTCCATACTCCGAACAGACAACATCTCCTGTGAAGGATGGCATCACAACAGTTTCTCCAATGTTTAGTTGAACAATTCAACTTGCATTCAAAATCAAATACTCTAATTATCAAGAAATGTTCAGAATTAAAAGAACAGAAACATTATATTGTTCATGAAATGAAGAAAATTGATACAACGCATGGAGACGCAGTCGTCGCATCTTTATCCGATGCACCATATACACCGGGTGATGAACCAAAGTTTCAAGTATATCTTCCAAAACGATTCGTCCAGTTGCTGCAAAATGAAGATCTGCGGGAAATTCAACCAGGATCATTATATTTGGTGTCACACGGAATGAGCGGAAACAACTCTACGGAACTAACTCTGCACATCGCACAAAAATAACATTGTAAAAAAAATGTTTTAAATAAAAAGATAAAAAACAACAACATATCAGTATATGTTTTTATATACTGATATGTTGTATTTTTTTAAAACCTCAAACGGATGACCTTGAACTTTTAATCGATAGTATTATTCGATTATTTTATTCGATAGTATTATTCGATTATTTTATTCGATAGTTTTATTCGAATACTTTACATAAATACGAAACTTTAACGTTGAGAGGCTCAGTTCTGTTTAAGACAAGCTACAACCAACATGTCATCCAAAAGAAATAATCTAACACTTATAACTTATTGTTGCAAAGAAAAATGTTTTAGAATACCTGAAGATCAAGTTGACGGACAAGCTTGTACAAAATGTAATTCTTTCTGCTATTGTAAATGTAGTTGCAAAACATATCAAAAGAACCGGTTGGATAAACTAGAAGAATTACAACATCGACTCGGTCTATTGTGGCAACGATTAAATTCAAAGTGATTAAACAAACATCTGCCATTACCCCCACCACTACCCCCACTACCATCGGAGGTACCTGCAGCACCGGCTTTGCAATAGTCATTCCTGCTACACCTCTCGTCGAGTAAACAACTCTAGTCATGTCTCTCAACATTCGCGGGATTCACTACAACACTATCAATCTTACAACCTACAAGGATTTGGAAATTTTTAGTGAAGAACTAAAACAACTTATAACCACTGGGTTTGGTTTATCTTTGGAACTTTATGCAACAAACAATCAAAACGAAAAAAATGTGTTTTTGCCAACTTACAACAACAAGAAGAATGAAAATAAACAAGAAATTTCAGCACCGACAACAACTTACTTTTCAAATTTGGGAGCAAACTTTACTAACTTGTAAAATAATACTTTTGTAAAAAAAAACAAATAAATAAAAAAAGAAAATATCTTGCATTTTCGGATTTTCCGAAAATGCAAGATCTTTTTTAAAAACATCCCCAATCGACCTTGACACACTTCCGGCCATTTAAAATTTAAATACCCAGCACAGCAGGGCATTTAAACTTTAAATACCCACCTACAACACGTCACAGCTACGTCACAGCTGATGACGTCACTTCCGGTCACGTGACCGGAAGTAGCTGTCAAAAAATTGACTGCCTGTCAAAGTTTGATTGGGCCAGAAACGCCACATCGCCACTACT
>JAQJVK010000511.1:0-25486 GCA_035578135.1 Flexamia atlantica | reverse complement strand
GAGCCGATGGCCTGTGCTTCTGGCACCTTGAAGCCCCTGTCTAGCGAGGAGGATCGACGCCTCCAGTCCTTCCTTCAGGAGGAGCTTCCTCTGTTTGACGCTGTTGTCGGGCGGACTGCGTTGGTCGAACATGTGATTCGACTGAAAGAAAACGCAGTCCCAATCAAACAGCGGCATTATCCCCGTAACCCTGCGATGCAAGCGATCATCAACGAGGAGGTAGCTACGATGCTTCGGGATGGTGTGATAGAACCATCGGAGAGCCCTTGGAGCTCTCCCATCGTACTCATCAAGAAATCGACCGGAAAGTATCGCTTCTGCATCGACATGCGCAGGGTGAATGACTCGTCGATCAAGGATGCGTATCCTCTCCCCAGGATCAATGCCATCCTTGAGAAACTCAGGCAAGCCAAGTACATCAGTACCTTGGACCTCAAGCAAGGTTATTGGCAAGTACCTCTGGCTAAGGAGAGTCGCCCAATCACGGCCTTTACGGTCCCCGGCATGGGCCTCTTCCAGTTCAAGGTCATGCCGTTTGGCTTGCACTCGGCTGGTGCGACCTTCCAGCGTCTGCTTGACCGCGTCATTGGGCCTGAGTTGGAGCCGAAAGCTTTCGCTTACCTCGACGACTTGGTGATAGTATCCTCTACATTTGAGGAGCACCTCGAGCTTCTCAGGGTTGTGTTCCGCCGGCTGCGAGACGCCGGGCTTCGTTTAAACCCTGAGAAATGCCACTTCGCTCGGAGAGAGCTCAAGTACCTCGGCCACGTTGTCAGCGCCGAGGGAATCTCGACTGACCCGGAGAAGGTCAGAGCGATCCAGGACTTCCCCGTTCCTACGAATGTCAAGGCACTTCGTAGCTTCCTTGGACTTGCCTCCTGGTATCGGCGCTTCGTCGAGAGGTTCGCTTCTGTCTCTGCTCCACTGCGTGGCTTGCTCAAGAAGAACGCCAAGTGGGTTTGGGGTGAGGAACAAACCAAGGCGTTTGACGATCTCAAGCGTGCCTTGAGCACCGCTCCTGTTCTCGCCTGCCCGGACTTTGCTGAAACGTTCGTGCTGCAGGTTGATGCGTCAAACACAGGCCTTGGTGCAGCTCTCACTCAGCGTCAAAACGACCGGGAAGTGGTCGTTGCCTACGCTAGTCGTCTTCTGTCTGATGCAGAGCAGAATTACACGACGACAGAGAAGGAGTGTCTCGCCCTTGTGTTCGCTGTTCGAAAGTTCAAGGCGTACCTTGAGGGGTACCATTTCGTGGCAATAACCGACCACGTCGCGCTTAAGTGGCTCCTGAAACTTCATGAGCCCAGCGGACGTTTGGCTCGGTGGGTCATGGAACTTCAACAGTTCGACTTCGAGGTCAGATACCGCAAGGGGACCTTGAACCGTGTAGCGGATGCTCTTTCACGGCAACCTGTCCCTGACGTCCCTCAGGATTCTCCTGTAAACCTGAATACGTTCGAGGTTGGAGTCCTGACGAGACAAGGTGCGAGAGAGCAGCTACGACGGCAGAATGAAACCGTTGATGAGGTGACCCCTGAACCTCACGACGGTGATCTTGGTGAGGCAGTCGGTGATGATACCGATCGAGAATTGCCGGGAACCAATGACGCTTGGTACGGTCGGATGCGGGAGTTGGTCAGTAAACACCCGCGTCGATACCCTCGATACCAGGTCCGATCAGGCACTTTGTATCGGGCCCTGGTGAAGAAGAATCGACCGACGACCTGGCGTATGTGCGTGCCGAGCGATAAGATCTCGGAGGTGCTGCACGAGAACCACGACACGGCGAAGGCCGGTCACCTTGGGGTGAAGAAAACTCTGGCGAGAGTTGGTGCGGAATACTTTTGGCCGAACTGGCGACGAGACGTAAAGTCGTATGTAAGGTCCTGTGCTCAGTGTCAGGCTTACAAAGTCTCCCAAGCCAAACCGGCAGGTAAAATGTATTTCCGGCAACCCCAAGGCCCTTGGTACGTGGTGTCAGCTGACCTTATTGGTCCGTTGCCTCGGTCCCAGCGTTCCCAGCGATTCCTCTTGGTTGTGCAGGATACGTTTAGCAAGTGGACCGAACTTGCTGCGCTTCCCTCTGCAACCGCTCATAATGTGGTGACGAGGCTGAAGTCCATCCTGCTGCGCCATGGGGCTCCTGACGTGCTCATCACTGACAATGGCACGCAGTTTGTCTCAAACCTGGTTCGCAACCTGGCGGCGGAATGGGGAGTCACTCTGCAGACGACTGCCCCCTACAGCCCGCAATCGAACCCGGTGGAAAGGCAGAATCGAGTGGTGAAGACTATGATTGCCCAGTACGTGAAGGACAATCATAAGTCTTGGGATAACCACTTGGGCGAGTTCATGTACGCACTCAACACAGCGGTACATGACTCGACGGGATTCACTCCAGCGATGCTCTGTTTTGGTCGAGAGCTGAGACCTCCTCGCGCCCTCCGTGGCCCAACCGTTGAGGCTTCTGATACGCCTGATGACCTCCCGTTGACCGAAGTCCAGCGTAAACGGGAGGCGGAATTCAAACGGTTGATCGAGGACGCTCGGAAAAACCTGAAGACGGCCTATCAGAGACAGGCCAGATACTATAACCTCCGCCGAAGGGAGGTGACGTATCGGGCTGGCGATCAGGTTATGCGGAGACTTCACATCTTGTCCTCTGCTGCTGATGCCATCGCTGGAAAATTAGCTCCAAAGTATCATGGACCCTGCACCGTGATCAGGAGCAAAGGTTGTAACCTTTATGAGGTGAGGGATGAGGATTCCCAACAGTGTCACACAGTCCACGTCAAGGACTTGAAACCCTTCTGTCCGCGACGGTGATATTTTTGTAAACTGCTAGATGGTAGTTGAAGCGAAGTGTGCCACTTTCTGTTTCCCTGGTGCTTTCTGTAAACTGCGGCTGCAGTTGATGCCAGACGAGTTTTGATTTTATTTCCTACGAGGAACTTCGAGACCTTTTTTTTACTGTTTTTTTTTCGCTCCGATGTGTGAAGGGGGTGTAATGAGCCTAATTTGCACAGGGGTAAGAATTGGCTCATTAGGCCTAGTCATGGGACCAGTAGGCCTAGGCCTACCTAGCCTATGTCCAGCCTATGGAGGGAGTGTTGGCAATCAGTATAAACACTGCTATTTCCCTAACTTAAACCCTTTGAGTGATTAGGTAACTCACGGTGTTGGGGTGGATGGTTATAACCCTAATTATCACCATCGGAAGGCTAACCTAGTCGGTCCCATAACTGCTGACTCCGATCGCCGGTTTTGATGTGGAAAGCAAAGTGTTGAGGCGTATAACGGCGACTATAATCTAATATAAACACTTAGTTGGACACGTAATTAGATCTTTTCCTTGGGAAACGTAATATTTACGAACGGAACTACGGTTGTTGTTGTTGTAAACAACGTACATAACCTCGAAAGACATCATCACGACTGCGTTATGCAGACGACGATAGAGCCTGCGCTGCTTCTTCTTCTTTTCGCTGAGCGCGCCAATCTGTTTTCTGGCAGACGCTCGGGAAAAAAAGGGCAACCGGATGAACCTTTTTTCGATCCTGTAACCAGCTTCACGTCGACAGCTGGTGGGTTTTCCCAGCGGAAAGTGAGCTCCACGAGGTCCTGATAAGAGCTTCACTCTGGTCGGTGCTACGTTAGTGTTCGGACTGATAGTCGTTTCGTGCGTCGCTTCCCCGTCCACTACTTCGACCACCTTCGAGAGCTGACTTCGTCGTCTTCCTATACCTTGTGGTATTAAAGGTACGACAGCGTTCTGTTCTCAAAGTTTTTCGAAGTAATTTAATTAAGAAATTTAAAAATTCTTCTAGAGAAGACAAAAACTCTCCAGAGTTTCCAGATGTTGAGTGATAGAGTGATGCTACTATAACTTTAAATTCATCATAAATTATGGCTGTCAACTCAAAATGCAACTCTTTACAAAAAACATTTACGTCTAGTTTACGTGTTATGATGTCATTTCGAGCAAATATTAGAGAACCCCCTCTTATATGATCATCTCAGCAGTAGCTAGATACACAGTAGCTAGATGCATTGGTCAGGACGTCCCCAGACGAATGCAAGAGTATTCTGATACATTTGGCATGATTCGTTTTAGGTTGCTCTCTTAAAACATCGTGCGGCAAATTGTCACCAAACAAATGGGCAGGTCAGACTCAAACTGCCCAGTGAGAGTGAACTTGAGCTATCATCTGCAGTGTTACTGTGTGGTTGTTGACCTGTGATCAGTAAACACATTTGTTTTTATTGACAATGTGTTTTTTTTTGCTTTATTTCATCATTTCCTGAGCTAATTGTTATCCTTATCTATATAGGACTGCACCCAAATTAACCTGAACTTTAGAGGAAACCATGTCCGAGATCTTTATACTGTATCCATACTTGAATGTTAGGTATCAGTGATAAAATTTGAGAAAAAGTATTAATTTTGTGATAAAATTTTCCTTAAGAGCTCAAATATAAAGAAAAGGGCTGAAGAACTGATGCGTTTTATTCTTTATTTATCATTATTGATTTCTTTTTCAGCTGCTAATCACCACGTTTTCACTAGTATTTTTAATGTAGCAAAAATCAAGGTATTTGGGCTCATATCAAGAAATTTATTTAATAATATAAATTATCCATAAAGAATCCATTTCATGAACTGAATGAATTCTTTGATATGCAATTTAGCGATGTATCCTAGGTAATGTATTCAATTTGAAGTGCAAGGTGTGCTTTAATTTTTCTGCCTGGTGGTGTTTTTTTAACTTATATTTGTTACGCATGTGCATTGTGTGTCTATTTTATTTTGCTGCATGGTGTTGTGTTATGCTAGAAATGGACTTTATAATTTATGAAGAAATCTTTTGGTTGTAATCCTGACGTAGCCTATTACTTGTACAGTTGTATGGCTAAATAAATAAATGAAAATGAAATGAGATGTGACGGCCGCGAAAAAAGCAAAAAATTTATCTACCACGAGATGACCGAAAAATGTTTTGGTCCCGAAACGAGTGAGCGATTTTCTGGCTGCATTACGACCGAGAGGTCTAACACTCGCCAAAAGAGAGATGAAGTCATCGGCTGAGATGCGACCAAGAGATTTGCCGGCCGCAAAACAAGCGAAAGATTTCTGGCCGCAGTAAAAGTGAAAGATGTGATGGCCGCGAAAACAGCGACAGATTTAACGGCTGCGAAGAGAGCAAGATATTTGACGGCCCCAATGTGACCGAGAGGTTTGGTGACCCTGAAACGACCGAGGGATTTGCCAGCCGGCTTATAAGTTTTCTGGCCTTCATTTGGCCAATAGATGTGATAGCCACGAAAAGAGTGCACGATTTTAAGGAGCCATACTTACAAGAGATGTGTCGGCCGCATAAAGAGCGAGAGACTTGTCGGATGCCTAAAGAGCGAGAGACTTGTCGGCCGTGTAAAGAGCGAGACTTGTTGGCCGTGTAAAGAGCGAGAGACTTGTCGGCCGCGTAAAGAGTGAGACTTGTCGGTCGTGAAACGAGCGAGCGATTTTACAGCTGTGTTACCGGGGAACTTGCGGAGGCGGTATAAACGACAGATTTTCTGGTCGTGACATAACTAAAAATTTGTCCGCCGCGATTCGTTCGAGAGATTTGCTGGCCGAGACGATGACATTAACGAAGAAAATGGCTATTTCGTTTTGCTTTATAGCCAAATTCAAATTTCCCGACCACAAGTTGAAATTAATTACATTTTCCTGACTATTCCCGACCTTACAAAATCCCCGACATTTTCCTTAATTTTCCTGAATTCTCGACTGGAAAATGTCTTTTTGCTCAGCTTCGCCACTTATCTGTTATCTGGTTCACCCTGCAACAGATTCCCATTCCACTGGAAGGTACTTCATAACCCTCAATAGTCCAGTAACTGAAGGTAAAAAATGGCGAAACTGGAGAATTTTCTCGGTCAGCACCGATTTGCATGAAATCTTGGATTTAAGTTCTACTTACCCTCTACTTCAAAGTTAAAAATGTTTTAAGGGTTGCTTTTTCCCAGGGGGTGGGTACCACCCCTTCTAGGGGGTGAAAATTGTTACATTAAAACTAAGCCTGGAAATGGATATATCGACCAATTCTAAGCAAATTTCGTTCTATAAAGTTTTTTCATAAAGTCAATACTTTTTGAGATATTCACGATTGAAATTGGTGATTTCTCCCCCACCCCAACAAAAAAACCACTATTTCTAATGTTTTTCCACAAATAACTCAAAAACTAAGAGGTTTAGCGAAAAAGTTATAGCGAAATAAATTGTAGCATATAAAAAAACAAAGAAAATGGTGGGCTTGTGAAGTCTGTAAACCCAGTTGGAGCCAAGTTATGGCTTATTTAAGAGTGGTTTTAATTCATCGAACGCCAAAACGCACAATTTCAATGTGAAATAACTAAAAAACTAAAAGTTTTTCGAGGAAAACTTACTGAACATTTTTTAAAGATCATTAAAAGACCTTTAATTCTGTTTTTTGGAAAAGTTGTTATCGTAAAAATTAAGCGAGTTATGATCAAAATATAGTTGGTTTGTATTTTTTCGGCGATAAAAATCTTGAAATATCTTGAAGGTGAATGTTTTAAAGTTATTAGCCTTTAACGATTGTCAACAATGAAAGCCGCGCACTCTTTCCCTTTCCGCTCGAGGTGGGAAACACCTGAACTGGTAGCAGTGTTGCCAGCGTAGTTTAAAAAAATAGATGGCCAAAGATTTACATACTACTAAAAGTAGATGGAAGGTTAACATTGGAAAGTTATTAGTATTTACAAGAACTTTAGAGTAATATAAATAATTTAAACATTATTTACTATTTTTAAATTTTTATGTTTTCAGAGCTACCAACCTATAAAAACATTTTTGTTATTGAAAAAAGCAATCGGTACATTATTTGCGATAATTGTTAAAATATGTACTTGGTTTATCAGCCATAACTCGATAAATTTTTAAGTTACGAAGGTTTTCTAAGTACCATTTTGTACGTTTTTTTAGGAGCTATAAGCTCACAGAGTAGTATTTGTTTTTAAACTCTAAAGAAAAAAGGTGCGTAGGTGCGTGCGTGCGTGCGTGCGTGCGTGCGTGCGTGCGTGTGTGTGTGTGTGTGTGTGTGGATATAAACAAAGCTAGAGACGGACACCAGCGGTCCGATTTTCATGAAATTTGGCATGTAGGTATAAAGCCGTGGTATCTCCAGGCGCATTTTTCATTTTTTTGTATTTTTGATTTTTAAGGGTATTTACCCCATAAAAACCCATAAAAATGACAAAAATCAAAATTTCTCAAAAACGGCTCTAATGATTTTGATAAAAATTTCATGGTTTTTAGTGCTTAAGATGACAAACAAAATGGCACCACCCGCATCTCTGTAAAAATTCAGGTTCAGAAGTTATGGGGGTTTAAGTATTAAAAAATTTATATTTTTCAAATTTCACAAAATCTGTGACCTCTAAAGAAAATATACTTGAAACCATTAAATTTGGCTTGAAAAACTAAATAATCTAGTATTTTGAATCATTAGTTTACGTCAACTGGTTGCGGAGATAATTGATATTTTAGTTCGGCGGTAAACACAGAACGTTGTCCAATGTTATTCTTATGGCAAATATTTATCCGTTATCTCCGTTATTTACTAACCGATTTTTATAACATTTGGTATATATTTGTGAGATAATTAATTGTTAATTTGTTTTATTTCACTAAATATGTTTTCTGGTTTTAAATGATTTGAAGGGAGAAAGTATGTCTCAGTTTCCTGATACCGTTTATTTAACTTTGTTTGGACTAGTTAGGAGTAAAATATATCAAAAGTCCCCGCCCTTAGCCCTTGAGCCGGCTGGGCTGGAAGGGCCTAAAGATACAATTTTTTGGTTTATCCTAAATATCTTGAAAACTATCAACTTTTAGTATTCCTTACTAAATTTGAAAATTAAAGAAAATTAATTTTCCTGTAAGAAAAATATATAATATGTCTACTTTGGTCCAACCGTTTACAAGGTAAGCTCTAATTTTATTAATATTTTTAAAAAATATCCCTTCCGTAAGAAATACATGTAAATTTGTGGGTAACTTAGATGCCCAATTGGCCAACGCTTTTTTCACCTAAAGGAAAATGAACAGCGTTCAGGAAATATTGACAAAATTTCCAGTAATTTGACACCTCAATCATAAAAATTGGTCTAAAATTAAGGCGTTGGCGAGTTAAAAAAAAAACGTTATTTTTCAGGGAATTATTACAATTTGTTATAATTCCTTGAAAAATAATGTATATTGTGAGCTCGCCACCGCCTTAATTTTGGACCAATTTTTATGAATGAGGTGTCAAATTACTGGAAATTTTGTCAATATTTCCTGAATGCTGTTCATTTTCCTTTAGGATAAAAAGTGTTGACCAATTTACATGTATTTCTTATGGAAGGGATATTTTTTTAATATTAATAAAATTAGAGCTTAACCTTGTAAACGGTTGGACAAAAGAAGACATATTATATATTTTTCTTACAGGAAAATTAATTTTCTTTAATTTTAAAATTTAATAGGGAATACTAAAAGTTGATAGTTTTCAAGATATTTAGGAAAAACCAAAAAATTGTACCTTTAGGCCCTTCCAGCCCAGCCGGCTCAAGGGCTAAGGGCGGGGACTTTTGATATGTTTTACTCCAAACTAGTCCAAACAAAGTTACATTGTGATCCATGCAATTCCCTCTATTACTCTTTTTGAGCATTCATTGCCTGGACTATTAAAAGAGTTCAAACTTCTTGATGAGCCTATTGAAAACACATAATTGAAGGGAATTGCTGAGCGGTAAGGATTAATTTCAATTTGAGTCCTAATTGGAGGTTGATATTTCAAGATTTTTATAGCGGAAAAAATATAAACCAACTTTATTTTGATCATAACTCGCTTAATTTTTATAATAACTTTTCCAAAAAACAGAATTAAAGTTCTTTTAATGATCTTTAAAAAATGTTCAGTTGGTTTTCCTCGAAAAACTTTTAGTTTTTTAGTTATTTCACATTGAAATTGTGCATTTTGGCGTTCGACGAATTAAAACCACTCTTAAACAAGGCATAACTTGGCTCCAACTGGGTTTACAGACTTCACAAGCCCACCATTTTCTTTGTTTTTTTATACGCTACAATTTATATCATTATAATTTTTTCACTAAACTTCTTAGTTTTTGAGTTATTTGTGGAAAACCATTTGAAAAAATGGCGTTTTTTGGGGGGAAAACGCCCATTTCAATCTTGAAAATCTCGAAAATTATTGACTTTAAGAAAAAACTTTATAGAACAAAATTTGCTTAGAATCGGTCAGTATATCCATTTCCGGGCTTAGTTTTAATGTAACAATTTTCACCCCCTAGAAGGGGTGGCACCCACCCCCTGGGAAAAAGCAACCCTTAAAACATTTTTAACTTTGAAGTAGAGGGTAAGTAGAACCTAAATCCAAATTTTCATGCAAATCGGTTGTGACCGAGAAAATTCTCCAGGAAATGGTCAGTTAATGGACTACGAGGTTCTTCAGTGCTTCTGACACCCCCTGCAGGAGCCAGGGCCCAGGATCTATGGACTCGAGGCCCAGCTTGGCTCTCGACGGCCCTGTAGACTTCACAGGCTATTGTCAGTTAGCAGCGCTGTGGTATTTAGCAGGCTTTGAATTTGATTTAGATTGAATGGGAGAACATTAGGCTTATGTATATTTTTAAATAATAAGTGTCCTAATAAGGAACCTAGAGGGCACACCATATAAGTTCATTATCCAGGAAGGAAAATTAAAATTATAGTCTTTTAAACTTACTGTCTAGTGTTATACGTACACTTTTTTTTTCAATCTAATTTTCTAAATACTTTTAAATCTTCTCCTCCTGATCCTGGTACAGATAAGGTATAGGCTGTAGTGTAGCTCAGGGTTTTAAAAGTTAATTTGCTTAACTTACACTAATTCCCATCTATTGGCAGAAAACAACAGATGAATCGCTTTGTCAGGGAACTCTTCCTTTTTTGTCAAGTAGTCATTGATAAGCTTGCCGATAGGAGTTTTCCTGTCTGTAAAATAATAAATATTATCACTCACTTTCATTCATTTTTCCAAAAACATAAAAATCCTCATTATACATACTGTATTGACCTTTCTTTGCGCAGGCTAGAAAGCATAATCATAGTCAACTGAATTGATATTTTGAGCTTTTAAGATAAAATCATTTGGAACCAATGTTCTTCCTTTGTTTTCTCCTTAAATTAGTGTATTTACATCCTTTCATGAGGCAAACAAAACATTTTAGCCTAAAGGAAATTAAATCAAACTAAAAATACCCCTGTACGCTGATTTGATGGTAACTTCTAAAGTTGAAGGTTAATTGTGCACAAATAAAAAGTGGATTTGCATAGAAAACACACGCTCCCACATCAAAAAGTGTTTTACTCCCACATCAGTGCGTCTAGGACTTCTCAGTAGCCTTCAAGGGTTTGGTTATACTTTTCTTGAAATGGCGACAAACCCAGGTAGGTATTTTAAGCCAAGTATGAATGACAGGTAGAACACCGACAGGGGGGAACCCAGGATTTAATTTTGGGGGGGATATCCTATAAAAAGGGGGAAGGGGGAATTTAGGTAGACTCACAAAAACCCGTACTAATGTAATGGTAGACAACTATCGTCGTCGCGGTAGGTGAGTGTCGCGTCACAAATTGACGAATATGGACGTCGAGGAATACGAATATCGTCGTCGCAACACAAATATCGTTGTCACGGTAAGCAATTGCGTTGTCGCGGTAGAAGGATATCTGTGGTAGACGCCACGGTAGACGGATATGGTCGTTGCGGAGGACAAATATCATTGTCGCGGTAGACACATATCGTTGCCACGTCACAGTGGATGAAAATTATCGTCGCACAAGACGAATATCTTGTCACGGTAGACAAGTATCGTCGCCACAGTAGATAAAATCTTGTCGTCACCGTAAACGGAAATGAGTATCACGTCGCGGTAGACGAATATGAACGTCATTGGCAAATATCGTCGTCGTGGTAGGTCATTAGCGATATTCGCCGATGCGCTAGTCTGGCTAGACGAATATCGCCGTTGAGGTACACGCTGCGGTAGACGATTATGTTCGTCGCGGTAGACGAATATCATTGTCGCAGTAAACATGTCACAGACAAAAATCGTCGCAGTAGACGAAATCGATTTTGCGTCGCGGTAGACAAAAATCGTCTCCTCCTTGTGGTGGACAAAAATCTTCTCCTCCTCACGGTAGACGAAAATCGTCTTCGCGTCGTGGTAGACAAAAATCGTCTCCTCCTCGCGGTAGACGAAAATCGTCTTCGCGTTGCGGTAGACAAAAATCGTCTTCGCGTCGCGGTAGACAAAAGTCGTCTCCTCCTTGCGGTAGACGAAAATTGTCTTCGCGTCGCGGTAGACAAAAATCGTCTTCGCGTCGCGGTAGACAAAAATCGTCTTCGCGTCGCGGTAGACAAAAATCGTTTCCTTGGCATAAAAAATTTCTGTTCTCCAAAATTTCGGGGGGGATGTATCCCCTTTATCCCCCCCCCCTGGGTTCACCCCTGAACACCGATGTCAATAAACCAAAGGCAGCCAGCTAGAAAATAGTATTGATGTTTAAAAGTGACTTAACAGAGGGGAGCTCAACTCCCCCCTGTCCCATTTTTGTAATGGTGTATAACACTGTAAAAAAATAATCCCCCTTCCCCCTTAGGGGTATGTGATTAAGAGATGGTCCCTTATGATGTTCACCAATTGATTTATGGTGTG
This sequence comes from Flexamia atlantica, assembly GCA_035578135.1. Lineage (NCBI taxonomy): Eukaryota > Metazoa > Arthropoda > Insecta > Hemiptera > Cicadellidae > Flexamia > Flexamia atlantica. The sequence goes on along the minus strand of JAQJVK010000511.1, from coordinate 13,699 downwards.
TTACAGTTTCTGCTATTTGTGTTGAGAATTACACTAGGGTAGATCGATTCGGGTAATTTTGTTATTTTCTTACATTTTGATACAATAGCACAATAAAATGAAATTAAAATAGACTAATCTTTGAAAATACACATTTTTATTGATTAAATGAATGGCTTGACTCCGTTTGCTGAATCCTTCAACTTGAAGAGTAGTAAAAAAAATTTACTACACCCGTTTATCAACCAAAAAGTGACCAACAGAGCCTACCTTACAGTTACGGGTGCAGCTTAATTTCTTGGTATCTCATAATTTAGTGTTTCCAAGCCAATTGCAACAGCAATGAGATTCTGCAATGATATGAAGTTAGATAGCTGGTAGGTGTGACATATGACTATATAGCCATATGATTGTATTTATTATTGTTTGATGTAAACAAAAAAGATACTTTTAATTGTATAAATAAAATATAGTTCAACTTATAAAGATTATTTTAATTTAAGTTATAAAAAGTAAACATGGTGCCGAAACCCAATAAAACCAGAAAGAAAGATAAGAGTAGACAAAGTTCTCCTTTAAGAGAGAACTACAAATCTGATGATGAAGAAAATAGTGATGAAAAAACAAGTAAAGAATTGCCTTTAAACATCAAACCTCCAAAGCCATTGATAGTCACAAGTGGCAGTGAGATGACAAAAAGGTGGAACTTATGGAGTAAGCAATTTCGGTGGTATGCTACAGCTACTGATTTGAAGAAGAGGTCACTAGAGAAACAGATAGCTACTTTCATGACAATAATTGGAGATGATGGAATTGAGCTTTTTGAATCATTTGATATAGATGAAGAATCAACAGACTTGGAGAATATAATATCAAAATACGACTCATATTTTAGAAAGAAGTCAAATATAATATATGAAAGGTTTATCTTTAACAATCTGAATCAAGAAAAAGAGGAAACCTTTAATGAATTCCTAACCAAGGTCTCTAATCAAGCAAATAAATGCTCATATGGCAGTATGAAGGATAGCTTACTACGAGACAGACTGGTATGCGGCATTAACCAAGACAGTACTCGCCAAAAACTATTTCATGAAGAAAACTTAACACTCGAAAAGACAATAAACATTTGTAAGTCTTCTGAAGAAATACAAATTCAGCTATCAACAATGGCTGAGAAGAAATACAACAATGTTTATGACATTCAAAGTAAACAGTACACAATTTCAGGCGAAAAACGTGATGAGAGCACATCAAACAAGAAGCTAGAAGAAAACACCTTCACTTGCAGACGCTGTGGATATCACCATGGCCCTCGAGCTTGTCCTGCTTATCAAAAGAAGTGCTCGAAATGCGGTATCACTGGTCACTTCTCTAAAGTTTGCCGCTCAAAACCAAACAATCAGATAAAGTCATTAAAAGCTGAGAACTTGGATATAGATGGTAAAGTAGATGCGATTCAGCACTCAGACCAGGTAACTTTAATTAATTCCTTTTCTAATGAACAAAGCACTGTCGATTGGACTGAAATCTTATTATTACCCGATAGTCAAAAGGTTTCTTTCAAATTAGACACTGGAGCTCAGTGTAATGTAATAAGTAAAAGTGTAGCATTAAAAAGTAATTTAGAGATTGAAAATTCTAGAATAAAACATTTGATTTCATACACAAATAACAAACTCTCAGTGCTAGGAGAATGTACCGCTATTGTAGAGACTGCTAACAAAAAGCGACAAAAAGTCACTTTTATAGTTGTTAATGGACATTATCCAGCCATTTTAGGACGTGATTCATGTCAAACATTGGGGTTTGTCAAAAGAGTGCATGAATTACAGACTAGCAATTTTGATGAAAATATATTTAATGGGATAGGTTGCTTAAAAGATTATGAGTATGACATTGATATAGTTGACAATCCCTCACTTAAAATCTATCCAGCTAGGCGTGTTCCTTTTGCATTACGAGAAAATGTTAAACATGAGCTTGACTCTATGGTCAAATTAGGTGTTATCAAACCTGTAACTGAACCAACTCCTGTCGTATCACCTATGGTTGTTGTACGCCAGAAAGATAAAGTACGAATCTGCTTAGATCCAACTGATTTGAACAAAAATATTAAACGTCGCCATCACCCACTTCAAACTTTAGAAGAAATAGCTGCTAGGTTAAACGGTTCAAAATTTTTTACCCTCTTAGACTGTAGAAAAGGATTTTGGCAAATAAAAGTCACTGAACGTACCTCTAGGTATTTAACGTTTTCCACACCTTGGGGACGGTACTCCTACTTAAGAATGCCTTTTGGCATAGCCTCAGCTCCTGAGATCTTTCAAGAACGTATGTGCTCAATTTTATCAGGTTTAGAAGGGGTTGAAGTTTCAATGGATGACATTCTCATCCATGGATCTACTATGGAAATACTAGAAGAGAGATCTTCCAAAGTTTTAGCTGCTCTCAATGCAGCAGGTCTAAAACTCAACAAAGAGAAATGTGTTTTCAGAGCAAAAGAAATCAAATTCTTGGGGCATATAATTACTGGAAATGGCCTTCTTCCTGATCCCAGTAAGATTGAAGCAATAAATAATCTAAAAGAACCCTCAAATGTAACTGAGCTACAAAGATATCTGGGTATGGTAACTTATTTAGGTAAATTCATTCCAAACGTTTCAAAATTGACCGAGCCTTTACGAAAACTGTTGAACAAAGGAATAGCTTGGGTTTGGGATTTCGATCAACAGACAGCATTCACAAAACTAAAAGAAGCTCTAGCATCACCCCCTGTGCTGCGCTATTTTGACCCAAAAATTCCCATAACATTATCGGTTGATGCTAGCTCGCATTCAGTCGCGTCTGTACTTCTACAGGAAAATCGCCCTGTAGCATATTCCTCTAAATCTCTTACCAAAACACAACAAGGTTACAGCCAGTTGGAAAAAGAGGCTTTAGCAATTTCTGTAGCTTGTAAAAAGTTTCATGAATATGTATGGGGTTCACGTGGTCTGGTAGTTGAAACTGACCATAAGCCCTTAGAATCAATCTTCAAAAAACCGTTACACGATACTCCTCCTAGGGTTAGGCGTATAGTTATGGAGATAATACCCTACAATCCGCATATTGTTTATAAGAAAGGAACAGAACTATACATTGCAGACACCTTGAGCAGAGACTGCATAAACAATGCATCAAACGAAGAAGAGCTTGCCTTTTATGTAGATCTTGTAATTTCCATGCCAAAGGAAAGACTTGTAGAGGCCCAACGTCTCACAGAAGAAGAAGCTGAGCTTTCAAAACTCAAGGGAGTTATTTTAAAAGGTTGGCCTAAAGAAAAATCTGACTTGGCAGAAGAGCTACACAAGTACTGGAATTATCGAGGAGAATTAGCGGTTCATGAAAATATCATTTTTAAAGGGGAAAGAATTTTGATGCCCTTGAATCTTCGTCCGCTAACGCTAAAACAGATACACCTAGGACACAGAGGTATACAAGATTCGCTCAACTTTGCTCGTGAATACGTCTTTTGGCCAAACATGACAAACGAGATCAAAAATTATGTTTTGAATTGTAAAATATGTTCTAGGCTTCAAAAAGACAAGCCTGAAGAAGAACTATTGCAGCAAGAAGTACCAACTAGACCGTGGATGGAAGTGGGAACTGACATTTTTCAACTATCAGGAAAAGATTATCTTGTAGTTGCAGATTCCTACTCTGGATTTTTTGATTTTGTGGAACTAAAATCGGCTACATCTTCAAATGTGATTATTGAACTAAAAAAATGGTTCTCAGTGCATGGAATTCCAGAAACGTTGTTGTCTGATGGAGGTACTCAGTTTAACTCTTTCGAGTTCAAAAAATTTGAAAAAGATTGGCAGTTTAATCAAAGAGTTTCCAGTCCTTTATTCGCAAGATCTAATGGCTTAGCCGAACGGTACGTGCAAGAAGCTAAACTGATTTTCAAGAAGTGTCTAGAAGAAAAGGCTGATATACACCTTGCATTACTTCACCAAAGGAACATTCCCCGAAAAAATATTGGTTCCCCAGCTCAGAGACTTATGGGTCGCAGAACAAGGACACTGCTTCCAAGCACTGATAAAATTTTACAGCCTGAAATAGTGCAAAATGTTCACACTAAACTTCAGAGTATGCGCGATAAATCAAGACAATACAGCAACAGAACAAAGAGGAACGGACCTGAATTTGAAGAAGGCGAGAGGGTATTGTACAGAAAAGAACACAGAGACTGGCAACCAGCGATAATACTGCGTAAAGGTCCCGAGCCACGATCATACCTTATTGAAACACCAGATGGTGGTATATACCGAAGAAACTCTTGGTTTATAAAGAAGTTATTTGATAATAAGAAAGAAATTAATAATGAAGGAAAGGAAGAAGCTAGTCAAGCAATGCATAGTTCTAAGACGTTTTCACCTAGAAAATCATCAAGAAACGTTAAAAACCCCGATAGACTTAACTTATAGGAAAGGGGAGATGTGACATATGACTATATAGCCATATGATTGTATTTATTATTGTTTGATGTAAACAAAAAAGATACTTTGAATTGTATAAATAAAATATAGTTCAACTTATAAAGATTATTTTAATTTAAGTTATAAAAAGTAAACAGTAGGCTACCGGTTTCATGGCAATAAAAGCCTCTTCATCAGGTTCCAATCACTCTCTCGAGGTCGTCGAAAGTTTAAAAAACACACAGTATATTTAAATACACATAATAACTGACGGACAAATAATTACAAACATTATAATACCGGTGAACTAGTTCACAAGACAAGGTGTGGCTGAGAATGTGGTCATGACTACAGAGAGTCATGATCACACGCTCAGCCGCACCGTGTAGCGTTCGAACTAGTTCACCAGTATTATAATGTTTGTAATTATTCGTCCGTCCGTTAGTATACTGTATTATGTGGGTATTTAAATGTACTGTGTGTTTTTTAAACTTTTGACAATCTCAAGAGGCTCCAGATGAAGAGGCTTTATTGCCTTGAAACCGATAGCACAATAATCTTCCTCCCGGATCCTAGACGGAATTAAGGTAACTTTATACCATTGCAAAATTCAATAAGTGATCCTGGGCAATTAACAGCAAATGGCAATGAGATTGCTAGCAATTGGTAGGTATCTGCGCGAGGGGAGAGAAGTTTGTTCCAATAGGCAAGGGGAGGGGGTTGAGGTTCTTATTTTTGGGTATTTTGATTGGAATCACTATTACTTACCAGGAAAGTTCATATATTCTGCTGGAATATCTTTGTTTTGGAGCATGGTTACAAGTTTCTTGCACTGAGTGGTTTTACCAGATCGATCACAGCCTTCCACCACAATCAAGGCTCCACGCAGCGTTTTCATTTTGTTAGGTATCTAAACAATGACTTTAGGTCAGGAGATGTTTATTTATAAGTTCTGGTTGAAGGCAGTTAGATCTTAAGTTGGTTAGCATTTTTAACAGTTTAATTTTATACAAAAAGAGGCAAATCTTAATAAGACATAACGATACAAATTTTTAATATTTAAATACAAAGAAGGCCTATCTGGGAGACGAGCTTTGCTCAGTGATCAACAATATTTGTTTAAACATACAAGACTCATACAGTACCTATTAAGTATAGGCCTAGCTTGTTTATGACCAGCTAGGCCTAAGTTTTATTTAGTACCCACAGAAAAAAAGTAAAAATAATACTTAATGACAATAATATCAATAATAACTGCTGAATCGAACAGCTCAATTAAACCATAACTATTATTGCGCAGAGGCATGTTTGGTTTTAAGACTCTTCTGATTAGGCTAAATACGATTTTGTTGTTATTGTAACCAACATGGCAACTTATGTTTTTAACTTAAAGTTTAACAACTTTTAATTTAATTTTTCCTTAGCAAATTTAACTTAAAAACGTACGGTAACTTAGATGAACTTAAAATCAAAACTACAACTAACCTACATGCAAAATGTTCTTAAAATCGTCAGAGCCGTTTTAGAGATAGGAGCCTAAATAGAGCCTACAAGAATTGGTCAGTTAAAGTAAAAGGATGGTGGAGTAACCACTTACAAACATCCACATGTGCTGAATTCAGTGCAGCCGTAGTGAAAAAAACCTTTCACTGAGTCACATATTATGCAAAAAGGTTCACATGATAACTAAAAGAAGTGGGGTAGATTTAGATCATGAAGTGATCAGTTGGTATAGGCCTAAGTTACCTATGGCTCAAAAAATTCAACTGGAATTCGGGCGGGGATTATGGGCCTAGTGTCAGGAGCATTTTGGCGTAAGACTGGGAAATTGGCTGATGGATTCCAAGTGATGATTGTTGCTTTGTTTAAGTGTGAACTAGAGTGTGTGTTAGTGAAGCGCGATCTCAGGGGCCACATTTAAACATATTTAAACTCAGATAAGTTTATTTAAACTCACATATTTAAACTCAGACGTAGAAAGCATATTTATGGTGGCACTTTAAGATTATGGCCATCTCAAAGGCAGTGCGGGACTGTCAGCAGGTCATTAAAATCCTGGGGTGAGAACAATGATGAGGTTACTCTAAGTTAGGTTCCAGGGCATTAAGCCCGACAATGAAGTATACCTGGCGCCAATTCTTGGGGCCCACGCCGTCCATAAGCCCAATGCTAAAATTAACATTAATCTTATGGACGGCGTGGGCCCCAAGAATTGGCGCCAGTTATAAGTTAGCTGAGAAGAGGGCAGAGGATTGGAAAGCCCGCACATTGGCCCATCGCTAACATTGTGGTATAGCCTACCTGAAGCACAGCATGAGGGAGGAACTATTTCCCAGTGGATGCGCACAGAACATCGTAAGAGCTGGGAAAAACGGAAGATAACTTGCTGTAAAGAAGGCTCTTGTTACCAACCCAGTGGGGTAGAAAAGGATGCCCTGAGACAAAGTTTCTAGAATAGAAATAAGTTTCTGCGTGGGAAGTAATTGGCTTCATCAGTGATTGTTTTATTTTCCGCGGACAACTGCCCTTAAGTAAGAGATGGTGTAAAATCCTCACGTGTACAGTTTTCCCCCATGTTATTTTAATTTTGCATGAGAATATTTTTGCAACCTTATTTTTGGACGTTAGTTGATTTTTACTTTATAAAAGGCCTCATGTAGAGCCTACCTAAATCTAAGCATTTGAAATACATGAATATGCAAGTCTGCTGTAGGCCTAACTGTGCTTCAGTGCACTAAATCTGTAATTGATTTTAAAGCTTAAAAAATTTACCAGAAGAACCAATAACAATTGCAAATGAAACAAGTTCAGCCAAGGTCTTCCTGTTTCTTCTAATAATAAAGAAATTTCAGTTCAACAAAATTCTATAATTTATGGCTTAACCTATAAATATTGTGAACCTGCACGATTTACAATATCATATAACACATACCTAAGTAACTTAAGCTGTACAAAATTGCGTCAAAATTGATAATGAAGGCAACAAGACAATTACTTGAAATTGGCACATTGATATAGGTTATGTTTCTGTTTAAAGTTTATGTTTCCATTTTCCATTAATTTTAGCGGGAATTCTACGATGACAGCGGGAACAACGTTCATAGATACAGAAGAAGAACATGTCAAAAAGCTACCTCAGTCAAAAATGTAAACAAATTGTGACGTCTTTTAGACCGGAAACCTTGCTGGAATCGCGACCATAGAGTAATAATGTCAGGACGTCTTTTATAGACCGGAAACCAAGGAGGATTATATTATTATACTGGAGATAGCACCACCGGTCTGACACTTAAATGGAGCCAAGTGGTAAGCTTATTGGAGTGGGTTAGTTCGATGCACTTTATTCAGATGGCGTTGTAAAAACATGACTTTCTTCTTCTTCACTGATTCAGCCAATCAGAACGACGATAACGATCTGCTAACTTCCCGTTCCGTTTCCCCTGATTTTCTGTCACGACGCGACGTGTACACAACCATAACGAGTTGGAATTAATTTGAGTGTGGGAAAATACCTAAAGTACGTTTGCAGAAAGTTGTTCTAGGGTAAGTTGTTTCGCGAAATACTGTACTGCGTGATTCATGTTGTGCTTAAAGCTATTGATGGAAAATAAATACGTAGATGTTTACATAAAAGCACTTAATAAAAAATAACTATATTATTTTTTATTATGTGCTTTTATGTAAAGATCTACGTATTTATTTTCTATCAATCGCTTTAAGCACAATAAGAATCACTCAGTACAGTATTTCGCGAAACAACTTGCACTAGCGGCAAACGCACTTAATCTAAACAAACCGGTAAAGTCATTAAAATTGAAAGTCTAGCAAACAAAACAAGAATACGAAAATATAAACAAAGCAGACGACGACGATCGATATGTCGCATTGACGACGATCGATATGTCGCATCGACGACCATCGATATATCGCATCGATCTTTTTAGTTCGTAGCACTTTATTCAGATAGCGCTGCTGTTCCCTTACCACCGAGTTAACATGCGAGTGCCATCTCTTTACGAAGTTCATTATTACTCTATGGTGCCATCTCTTTACGAAGTTCATTATTACTCTATGATAGCACTGCCTTCACAAACAGCATTGGAAAGCGTGCGACGGGGCACATGGGGGACTTCTGGACCTCTATGACGTCTGAATCAATGACGTCATTATATCGTCATAGATCCTGTCGTCTGTTACTGTCTGCTAGGAAAATGTCAAATTGGTCATTATTGATGCCACAAAAATTATGACAGAAGTTATGAATTTTGTGTTTTAAGACAAATAATTTATATTTTTATTTGTTTTATGATATTGAAAATCAGATTTGAGTCCTATAAATCTTCAACATAAAGTCTCTAGGCTTAAATTATTAAATACAAACCTTAACATTACCTTTTTAAGTTTCATGCAAGGATCCGGCCATGAAAACTACTTTCGGGGTTTGAAACTAAACTATTAAATTATGAACCTTTGTCTTTTAAGTAAGAGTAAGACGGCGTTGAGGAATTTAAAATGAATAACTTATTTATGATAATGAACAACAAGGTGGTGATGGTCTATGGTCCTCCAGGAACAGGAATATCCCTTAATTACAGTACACCTAGGCCTACATTATTAATGTGGTGTGTCCTCTGAAAATAACTGTATGGTTGGGTATGTATGATAAATATTTGCTAAAACTATTACGTACCTATTAAAACTTAGGAAATTTTAACAGGCTGGTTAAATTGTTTTTGTTTATAACTGGGATTGAGTTGTAGTTGAGTTGCCCCTTCGCACAAGTAGTAATTTATGATCGAAAAAATCAACTAGACTTTTAGAATTGGTATGGGAAAATTAAAAGGAATATCATAAGTTATTCCTTGACTAATGAACAGTAAGAACATAAGTTATTCCTTGAGATGTTGCAATCAACATAATCTTGGGTCGATGGTCGATTGCACTGATGTGGTGGAAGTGCAAAACATTGAGGTGTTTACTAGCATAGATAAAAAATACCCCAGGAAAATCCTGGGGTATTTTTTATCTATGTTACTAGCTTTACACAAGGGAAGAGTTCCACAGAGGGATCTAAGTTAAGATTTATTATCTTTTATTTAACTATTGACTTTATGGATATGCTCTGTACAGGGCCCGTATCAATGACTTTAGGCGCCCCAAGGAAAAAGAGTTTGAGAGGGGCCTCCCATATTGAAATCATTTATTTAGATTCACACTTATATACTAACTTGTCATCAGTAGTCTAAAAAAATTCATTTAACGTTTTATATTTTATATTAATTAAATAGAAGGTAACTTACAGTCGGGGTAACGGAAATAAAAATAAATATAAAAATTATTATTTTATAAACGGTTGATATTAAAATAACCAAATTATTCATGATTTTTGGAATACACCCTTTTTTGCTGTTTCTCTTATATTTACAACTCGATTGGGGACCCCTCTGACCTCAGGGGCCCTGCTTTTGGCTCTGTATTTACTCAATAAGTAGGTAATGAAGTTTGGTTCCCGTGGGTTAGTTATTATGATTTATAACTTGCATATTGAATATTAATTTGACACACAAAATTATAATAATTTTCTCAACCAATCTAAATATTGCCTAGGCCTAGCTCTATTATCATCTTATGTTCGGTAAACACTGTATGATAATAGAATGCCAACCAATCGGATAAGCCCTTGGATAAACTTGAGCTATCCAGCCTGTCTAGTCAAGAGGCCTCGCCCATTGTCTAATGTAAGGCTGCATGGAGGCCCACTTGTATGATACTTTGGGAAAGCATTAAAGTGTGAAGGGTGTTTTAGTTCTCTCTCCTTGCACTTGGGGAAAAATACCATCATAAATGTAGGAAATCAGCTAATTGTGTTGCCCTATTCATTGGTTTACCATGGGATAAAAAAATTCTCATTACTGCTGGCAGCTGGTTCTGCATTTGAAGTTCAATAATATTATTTCTTGAAGAAGTTTATCATCTAACTAGCTGTGGTAATCAGCTTCGCTGGCTGTTTCCCATATATAACAGCTGTTGATTTACAATTAATTAACCTTTCGTGTTCATACACCACCAGCCACTTTTCAAATAGTTTGGCATTCCCCCTCCCCTTTTCCAGCAACCGGGAAAATTTAAATATCATTGAAAATGAATGCAAATTTCAATTAAACTTAAAATACAAAAATTTTATAGTGTAAAGTTTTACAAATCAACATTTAAGCGTAAATAAGCAGGCGATAACGGTAATTTAGTTAGGCCTAAAGTTTTTTGATATGTTCTCACATTTTGGCCACTAAGTGTAATGATATACTATTTCCAACAATATACTTATATTTATATCAACTACGGAAAGATATACATCAGATCTAAGTGCAGAAGTACCACCAAATTAACAGTAGTACACATTTCAGAGAAAAATAGCATTTTTCTATGCCAAAATGTGTGCTAAATATGACTACAGTACTCTAAAATGAATAACAATATTAGGCCTAATAAAATTTGACAGTTGAAAATGTGCGATTAGACCAGAATTTTGTTTGTACAGTTGTGAATAAATGTCTAAATATGTAACTAACTTTAAATTAAAATCAAGGAAATACTGTGAAATAATAGGTAACAAACCTTGTAAAATAACCACATTAAAAACTTGTTGCTTAGTTTATGGAAATAGTGTACTCTTGCCTAAACAGTTTGATACTTAATGAGAGCGAGAGTACACTTGGTGCTAGCATAAATCGTTCTACCTCAATATCGTAAGGCGATGTGCAACTTTATCTTCGATGAAACGTCCAAGCATATGAGTGCCTTGGGAAGAGAGAGAGTCCTGTTGCCATTGGATGTCGGGAGGAAAGTATGACAATAAACAGTAATGCTGTTATTTTAATTATTTATTAACAAACCGCAGCCCTTAAAGTGTTTTACACATTGTAAAGAACCAAGTAAGAAGTTAAAATTTATAAAATATTATTTATTTTTTACAATCCACGATAACCCCTTCCAAACTCGCAAGCAAATCCTTTGTTGGGGTTTTCCAAATCACATCTTCCTTCCAAAGGAAAATCTTCATGGTTTCCTCCATTATCCTGTAAAAACATTACACAACTTGTTACTAAATTGTAGTTATAGCTTAGAATTCTTCTATAATACCTGTGATATCTAAAATGTGTTAGATAGAATTGTCAAACACAGAATGTTTATGTAACACTGGAGTGATTTTAAATTTAGCTCTGTAATGTTTAGTTTGGTTGTTAAGATAAGTCAAAGTTAAATGTCAGGTATAAAATATAAGTAAGGCTAACTTTTATTTCCTAAAAATCAGGTGTAAGTTTCTATTAGTTCAAGATAATACAGTAAACTCCCGATTATCCGCGGAATGGGGTGGCGCGACTACCGCGGATAAAGAAAATCACAGATAATCCGCAAGTGTTGAAAATGGGAGAGAAAAAAAGAGAAAAACAATTTCAACATTAAAAATCAATTTATTTAATACAGTCAGGGGCGAACCCAGATTTAATTTCGGGGAGGGGGATATCCTGTAACGTCGCAGTAAGCGAGTATCGCGTCACAATAGACGAATATGGACGTTGCGGTAAACGAATATCGTCGTCGTGGTAGACAAATATCATTGTCGCGGTAGACACATATTGTAGTCACGTCGCAGTAGACGAAAATAGTCGTCGTGGTAGAAGGATATTGTTGTCACGTTAGACGAGTATCGTCACCGCGGTAGAAAAATATCGTCGTCGGGTTATACGAATATGGACGTCGCGGTAGGCAAAGTTCGTCGATGCACTAGACGATTACCGTCGTTGTGGTAGACGCCGCGGTAGACGAATATGGTCGTCGCGGAAGACGAATATCATTGTCGCAATAGATAAATATTGTTGTCACATCGCAGTTTACAAAAATCGTCGTCGCGTCGCGGTTGACGAAAATCGTCTTCGCGTCGCCGTAGACAACCATTGTCTTCGCGTTACGGTAGACGGAGAAAGCCTGCACGTATTTTGTACCCAAAAAACTAGTCAGTTCAGTCAAACTTTTTATAAATACGTATTTTCTCGCTTTTCGTAGCACGCGTGGATAATCCGTAAATACTAATGGTTACAATATTTACGTGCAATAGAGATGTGTTATAATGATACGCACATATGAATCTGCAGTCTATATATCAGAAATGTTGTTTTGTGAATGAGTTGAGCTCACTAACGCTTACTGTAAACTAAGTTATGTTTGACATCTCTGTGTGACAAGAAAATAGGGCTCACTATTCCCCACAAAGGAACTGATTGGAATCTATTTAAGTGCTATCCCTATTAGTTTCACCTAGCCTATCTTGGCACCAGAATGCCAACCAAAATTTCAGAAAGCATTCTGTTATAATTACTAGGTTAGCCTATCAATGCCCTGTTCAAATGAAGTCTTACTTATCAGATAGTAAACTATAAGACTTTTATCATTTGATGTTTTGTGGCATACTCATGAAATTGCAGGGCCATGATTTAAGGGATAGTGAACTAATCCCTTGAACTGCAGGTAACTGTAGCAATTTAGTAGGCCTAGGTACAAACAAACCAAGACAAAACACTAAATAATGAACATTGGCCAACATGTACTTACTTATTCTATAAGAAAATGCATTATATTACACTTCACATGATAATTGGTTGCAGTTTGATTTATTTACTTTCAAGTTACAATTCGACTCAAACTGGTTAGCTATTGCTTGAGATTAACTAGAAGTTGCCATTAAACACTTACTTCGTGTTAAAGTAGAAAATAACTTTACAGTCGATGTACTGTATGTTATTGCTAGGATGTTTTTAATATTCATCAAATTCATATATCATTACTACAATTAATTTTTACAAGCCCCTGCTTCTCGAACGACTAGGGTGCTTCAATACCGATCCTAACCTCTAGTAAAACAAAAACAACTCTGAGCCTCTGAGCAAATGAAATAAAGTAAACAAATCACCGCCTCAGCGAGCCACTTACGGACCGCTATGACGTCAGATCAGTGACGTCATAGAGGTCCAGAAGTCGCCCGTGTGCCCCGTCGGAAAGCGTGCCGCAGTTGGTACTACTAAGTTCTTTTAGTCGATTCAACTGATTCAAAAACTGATGTAATCATTTCGGTGAGTTGAATCATGTTGAATCATGAATAAAGAATAATTAATTTAAAGTTGAATATATAAGTGTTAGTATCCGGCCAGTAAATGGCAACTTCACTCCTTATGTACAATTTATCCATCAGCCATATTATT
>JAQJVK010000510.1:0-25521 GCA_035578135.1 Flexamia atlantica | reverse complement strand
AAGACAAAACTGGTAACAGCATAACAAAAGCTATGGAAGTAGCTATAAAAAGAGATAAAAATAAAATTAAACATTTACAAACTGATGATGGGAAAGAATTTTTTAATAAACATTTTGCCTTGTTAATGAAAAAATATAACATAAATCATTATTCCACAAATTCTGAGAAAAAGGCAGCTATAATTGAAAGATTTAATAGAACCTTAAAAGGTGCAATGTATAAAATGTTTTCGAAAAGAGGTTCTTACGTATGGGTTGATATCTTACCAAAATTAATAAGCGATTACAACAACAAGTTTCATAGAACTATCGGTATGGCACCTAACAAAGTGAATAAGAAAAACGCTAAACTAGTTTTACAACGAATTAAAAAGAATACACAGCCAAAAGCGGAACAAAGAAAACCAAGAAAATTTAATGTTAATGATAAAGTTCGAATTAGTAAATACAAAGGAGTGTTTACTAAAAAATACCTGCCCAATTGGACAAACGAAGTTTTTACAGTGTATAAAGTACAACCTACTGTACCGGAAACTTATATTTTAAAAGATAACAAAGGAAATTTGTTACAAGGCGGTTTTTACGGACATGAATTGTTAAAGTCAACAGTAGGCGATGTTTATCTTGTTGAAAAGGTGTTGCAAAGGAAAAAAGACCAAGTTAAAGTACGTTGGTTGGGGTTTGATAAAACTGAAGACTCGTGGATACCTATAAAAGATTTGATTTAGTTTTAAATCAACTTATTTACTCTTCTGCCTTTGAATAAGATGGAGATTGTTCACCATAAAGATAAATTTAATATTAATAACATTGATGATTTAACCGTAGATAACGTTAAAATCAACAATGGTAAACACGGCAGTTTATTTCCAAACACTGTACGATGTATAGTCAGCGGTCCTTCAAACTGTGGCAAAACTAACGTTGTGTTTAACTTAATTACAAACACAAAAGGATTGCGATTTAATAACCTATATATTTTTTCAAAGTCCTTACATCAACCAAAGTATCAATTGTTGGAAAAGATCCTGACTGATGTGCCCGATGTTAACTATTACAAATTTAATGCTAGTGACAGTGTTATGCAACCAGACCAGGCTAAGCCGTATTCTGTATTTGTATTTGATGATGTATCTAGTGAAAATCATGATACTATTAGAAACTATTTTGCCATGGGAAGACATAATAATATTGATAGCATATATATCGGACAAACATATAGCAAAATTCCAAAACAACTAATTAGAGACAATGCAAATATTTTAGTTTTATTCAAACAAGACGATACAAACCTAAAACATATATACAACGATCATGTAAATGCTGATATGTCATTTGATAAATTCAAAGAGCTTTGTGGAAAAGCTTGGGCGGAAAAATATGGATTTTTGGTAATTATGAAAGATAAAGCTATAACAGATGGTCGTTACCGCATAGGTTTTGATAAATTTGTTTTAATACATTAATTAACAACATTATCGTACAAGTCTTCATGGTGTAAACATGGTTAATCAGGAAAAGCTATTAAAAGAAATAAAATCACTTAGTGATTCTATTAGACATAAAAACAGAGCGTTAAGATTAGGAATAAGTGAAAGAGAGAAATTTCTGGAATCAACATTTAAACCTATTACTGAGCCATTAAAACAATTAGGACAAAATGTTAAACATTCAACATTTAATTTTTCCGGAGATGCTATTTTACCCATTTCAAAATTTGAACAAAAAGAAGAATATGAAAGTGATACAAGTTTTACACAACAAGGAGAAACAACTGAAGAAGAAAGCGAACTAGGTGAAGAAACGGATGTTTTAACAGAAAAAGAAGGTCTTTCTACAAGCGAAGAACAACAAGAAGAAGAAGAGCCTATTAATCCATCCAACTTGAGCAAATTGGGCTCGGATATCGCGTATAAAGGGCCGCTTGCAAGACAATTTGTATTAAAAATGTTACATTCTGCACAATCAACTCGAAAATATCATACTTTTGGTGCTAGAATAGAAGAAAATGGGCTAATGATTGGAGATAGCAAACTTGATGTAGACGAACATGACAATATTATTATAAATAATAAACAATACAAGGGTACAAAAGGATTGTTTGAACTTATTTTTAAGCCGAAACCTAATAAATATACTAAAAAGGATTTAAACATTTTTAAACAAATATTGGAGGATACAAATGCGCATAAGAAAAATTATTCTAAAAATTTTAATGTTCATAGAAATGCATCAGAAAAATATAAAACTATTATTGCTAAACTTTTCCCACCAAAAAGAAGGGAACCCATAAAAAGAAAATCATTATCTTCTGCTGAAATAAATATTTTACATAAAAGAAGAAAAACAAATCAATCAAGTTTATCAGGAAAAGGATTATTAAAAAACTTGTATGATACTAATATAATATACTACAACGATATAAACAAATTGGTTGACAGAATGAAGTTGATATATGAAGCTAAACAAGCCGGACATAGTGGTTTAGAAAATGAATGGGTAGCTTTGGTCGGCGAACTGCGAAATCGAGGAGTAATTGCATAAAAAATATGAGTATATATAATACAAGTATAACTGATTAAATATTCAGTATAACCATGAGTGTGGATAAGTTTGGACGGTATTCCGAAACTGGAAGCAAATCAGGATCTTATGGAAAAAGAGGTGGTTTACCACTAACATCCGATGGAGATTATGATATAAATAACAAACGTTTAAAGTTTGTAAATGATCCAAAAGATGAAAATGATGCGGTAAATTTTAAAACTTTAAGAAGTGAAACATTACCTAGCTTAAAGCTTCAAAATGAAGTGTATAACGCTAATTTTTATAGAATTGTAAATCTTCCAAAACCAATAGATAAGAATGATTCGGTAAATAAAGAATATTTAATGTGGTACATAAACCAAACCTTACGATATGATCCTAGGAGTAATAATAAAGTATATGATGCAAAAGATCTTAGAATAGCCAATATAGCAGATCCTATTAATGATCAAGATTCAGTTACAAAAAAGTATTTACATTCAGTCATCCCTGAAAAAACAGATAAATTTTCCTTTTACAACTTTGTAATACATGATATTGGAGACCCTAAAGATATGAAAGATGCTGTAAACCTTCAATATCTTACAGATCATTGTATTACGCATGATATTAATACAATTGATTGCAAAAATAAAGTGTTAACTAACGTTAAGGAAGGAACTGCAAAATCACATGCAGCAACAATAAGTCAAATAATGAAATTAAAAGATAAGAAATGGGATGCTGATGCAAAAATAATTACTAATGTTAAAAAAGGGTCGGATGAAACTGATGTAGCAACAATTGGACAAGTTCCTGTATTACAAGAAGGCGGCCGACAAGCCTTTGATTGCAAAGGGAAACCACTAGTCAATGTTGCAGAAGGAATAAGAGACAATGATGTCGTTACAGTAGCACAAATGCATCAGAAGGGACACATATACTATAATCTTTTTCTAAGAAAAGATTTAAATAAGCAGTCTTTTTTTTGTGAAGACTTGCGATTGACTAGCTTAAAAGACCCTATTAATTTTACTGATGCTGTTAATGTAAATTACATTGTAAGACTCTTAAGTGTAGTATTATATGATATTTATAACACAATAAAGCCCATAAAATCTGATCAAAAATTAAATTGGGTTAAAAAGAATGTTATGGAAAAATATTTTTTAAATAAGGAAAATGATACTTTAAGAACTTCTAAAGGTGATGATGATGAAGAAGATACAATCCTTCCACAAAACTGGAAAAAAATGTTTTACCCATAAACAAACATACTTATAAATAAACAATGTCAAAGGATAAGTGCATCATTCATTATAAAGCATTTATAAAATAAACAAGTATCGACATTTCCTTTCACTATAAAAGACCATGTTGAAAGTTCAACGCATCAGTCATAATCGACACGTTATAAAGAGAGGAAGAGGAATAGCATCAACAGCACTTTCTCTTATTACTAAGCCGGTTGGAGCTATAGTTAATAAAGCTATCGATTTATTACCTGTAGAACTACATTTACCAGGAGGTTATCAATATTGTGGTCCTGGAACAAAATTGAAAAAAAGACTCGCTAGAGGAGATCTTGGAATAAATAAACTTGATCAAGCCTGCAAACAACACGATATAGCATATTCAAAGTTTGCAGATACTAAAAATAGATCAATAGCGGATAGAGCACTTGCTGAAAAAGCTTGGCAAAGAGTAACATCCAGCGACGCTAGTATCGGTGAAAAAGCAGCAGCTTTAGCGGTATCAGCAGCAATGAAGGGTAAAACGATGTTTGGAGGTGGAAAGAAGAAAGGAGGTGGAAAAAGAAGAAGAAAACCTGCAAAGAAACGTGGAGGAAATATAAGAAGAAAACGACGATCCACCGCAGGTAAAAATAAAAAGAAACAAACAATATGGTCAATGATAAAAAAAGGAGGAGGATTATACCTAAGACCGTATCGTGTGTATTAAACAGAAAAAAACAATTACTAATTCCAAATAAAGAATTAACAGATAAAGAATTAATTACTTATGTTTCTTGTTTAAAAATTCCATTTTTTAGAGGAGTGTTTATGAAAGATGCATTACCTGTTAAAATATGGAAAAATGAAACCGGAATAGTAAATTTAGATAATAGTAAAGGATCAGGCACTCATTGGGTATGTTATAAGAAACTAGGATCAACTATTTACTACTTTGATAGTTTTGGTAATCTTCCACCACCAAAAGAACTACAATATTACTTTAAAACAGCTAAAAATGTACTATACAATTATAAAAGAGAGCAACCTGATGATACGGTAATCTGTGGACATTTATGTTTAGATTTTTTAACAAAAAGTGTTAGTCAACTTTAAGATGTCTTCCTATACAGTATCATTAACTGGAACTTCATCTACTTTGCGAAGTGTTCTTTTCCCTGCGTTACGTTTGGAAAAAGATAAATTATGGGAAGCCGCATTATTAGATATAACAACTTATAATTCTATTCCCAACGTTACTGAAAATGTTAATGACAAAATACATTATTACAAAACAAAAGATAAAAATACAAACAAATATTCAGATATACAAGTATTTAGTTTACCCACTGGAGCATATGAAATTGATGATATAAATGAAGCGATACAAAATCATATGGGAAAAGATAATATAACAATAAAAGGAAATAACAATACTATGAAAGCTGAAATTAAATCTAAATATTATATAGATTTTAGCAAAGAACATTCAATTGGTAGTTTATTAGGATTTCCTAAAACAACAAAAATTTTAGAACCTAATATTAACCATTCAGGTGCTAGAACTGTAACAATAATGAAAGTTAACAGTATAGATATTACATGTAATATTATACATGGTTCTTATAGAGATGGTGAAAATACTCATATATTGCACACATTCTATCCAACGGTCGCTCCGGGTTTTAAAATTGTGGAAAAGCCACAAAACTTGGTGTACCTACCGTTAAACACCAGTTTTATTTCAGACATTGTGGTGAACATACTAGATCAAGACGGAAATCATATTGATTTTAGAGACGAACCTATAACTATACGAATACATATAAAATCAACCGTATAACAATGGGGTTATCATTTAAAAAGAAAGAGCTGACTGGTAAACAAGTCAGTAGCACTTCAGCTATAGAAGGATTAACAAGTGATAACATTCGTTTTCTAGAAGAAATTGGATTAAAACTTATTAATAATGGAAATATTGGATATAGCGCAGGGTCCGACATTCGACGAAACCTTATGGGAAAAGGAATATCATACGCACAACCCTTACGCTTCATCAAAATTAAATAATAATGATGAAATTAGAATTCCCATACAACAACAGGATATTTATACACTTCCATGTGAAAGTTATTTGTATATCGAAGGAAGAGTAACAAAAAAAGATGGAAGCACTGCAAGTACTGTTCCGTTCATAAATAACCCCATGGCATATTTGTTTGATGAAATAAGATATGAAATTTCCGGAGTTACAGTAGATTCAACAAAAAAGGTGGGAATTACAAGTACATTAAAAGGATTAGCATCTTTAACACCGAGTGAAAAAAATATGCTGGCCGCCGCAGGATGGGTAGCACCCGATTCCAGTACAATCACTCCAAACACTTCAGGCAATTTTGACTTTTACATTCCTTTAAGATTACTTTTAGGCTTTGCCGAAGATTACCGAAAAATAATAATAAACGTAAAACAAGAATTAGTTTTGTTAAGATCATCAAACGACAAAGATATTATTCAAGCAACTGATGGAACAACGGAAGCTACTTTAGAATGGAAAATGCAATTAGACAAAATTGTTTGGAGAGTACCGCATGTACGGTTAAACGATCAGAATAGAATTTCATTATTAAGAACTTTAAAATCAGATCGTGATATCGTAATACCATTTAGAAGTTGGGAGTTTCATGAATATCCGGTTTTACCGGAAACACAACGTCATACATGGACTGTAAAAACTTCTACTCATTTGGAAAAGGCAAGATATGTAATATTTGGATTACAAACAAAAAGAAGAAACGAAATAACTAAACATGCTGGTGAATTTGATCATTGCAAACTTACAAATTTTAAGGTGTTTCTAAACTCACAATTCTTTCCATACGACAACTTCAACATAAACTTTACAAAAGACAGGTTTAGCGTTTTGTACGATATGTACGCAAGATTCCAAAATTCATATTATGGAAAAACAAACACACCTTTATTAACGCCAAACCAATTTAAATCTAACTATCCGATTGTTGTAGTTGATTGTTCAAAACAAAACGAATCTGTAAAATCTTCCAGTGTAGATATAAAAATAGAAATGGAATTTGAACAAAATGTACCCAAAGATACATCTGCTTATTGTTTAATTTTACATGATAAAATTGTTACATATACACCTTTAACAGGAATTGTAAAAGCAGTTTTGTAAAATGAAAAGGAAAAAAAAATACCCCCACCACTCGGTTATAAAAGCAGGAGCGGGAACGAAAATTGTTTAGTTTACTGTCTACAGTTGTATGGGTAACATCGTCTACAGCATTATAAACAAAATGAGTTCTTTATCAGTTGTACAAGACGTTTCCGAAACAGCACCTTTATTGGAAAATGATGATAAACATTTTGAAGAAAATATTGTAAAGGAAATTGATGACTTTTTAAAGTTTGGAAAACAAAATAAAAAGTTGGAAAATAATAAAACAAACGTAAGAAAGAAAAGAAAACTTGAAGAAAATATTCCACCAAACATTTTAACTGAAGTTTTCCTTCGCATCTTTTATCCTATTTCATCTTGCATGAGTAAAAGTGTGTCGATAGGATTGGTAAAATCATTAGACTACTCTCCCGCAGTAATACTAAGCCATGGAACAAAGATGGTTTTATTTTCAGAAAATGCTTGGGATTCCTTTTTAAAACATCTACATCTTATTGAATGTTATTTAGCCAACAGTTTCTTTGGAAGAAAAACTAACATTCGACTTTTGGATTGTGACAATGAAATTGACATTATTAAACATCGTGGTCAACAACAAGTAAGAATTAGAGACTCGACACAATTTGAAAATAAAATTCTTCTAACACGTGAAGAATTTTACATTTTAAACTATGCAACATCACCTATTACCAGGTATATGAAACAACTAGTATTTTCAAGCTCTGTTATTAAGGAATATCTGGTAGATGCATGCGAAAAACAACCAGAAAGCACTTTACAATACGGACCAATAGATACATCCATCTTTAATAGAATACCTCACGAAGTGGAAATGTGGAGGCAGTTAAGAAACTTTGAACCTTTTATTGAAGTTGCAACGGAGGCTACAGAAGAAGAAACCAACAACAACAACAACAGTACAGAAGAAGAAACCACCAACAACAATAATACAGAAGAAGAAACTTTGCTAGGTTAAAACTACAATGTAATTTAACAAAAGAATAAACCGTGGGGTAGGCCTACTGGGGATGGTGCCCACGTTAAACATACACCAACGCGCCTACAACTGTACGGCCTGGTTTATATATATATATCTAACCTACCGTGGTGTGGAAAACAGTTGATCAGCAGACACCATGATGAGCAGACAGGATGAAGAAATGGCAGCAAAACCTTGTGTAATTGAATTTCAAGCATTTCGCGGAAACGATGATAGATTTATCATAAAAGAATTGGTAATTTTGGATTTGCTTACACAAGTAGCATACCCGTTTTTATTTGAAGCACCGTGTTCTGTCCATGAACTAAAGTCAAAAGCTAAAATAACAAACAGATGGCTAACAAATAATTTTCATCATATCCATTGGTATGAAGGTTTCCTACCGTACAACAATGTACACAAAATTATGTTTCATTTTTGCAAACAATTTACACACATATATACCAGAGGATTGGAAAAAAAGAATTGGATACGACAGTACACAAACAAAGAAGTTTTAAACATAAAAGTGGACAAAACATTTCACTTTGATGCTAGAAATATTTGTGTTTCTACAATAAATCCGAAACACAACCAATCTCAATGCGCATTACAAAACGCGTATCACTTGGCTGCTTACTTACAACAACAAACGGAAGAATGTAGTGGGGGTTCCGAAGGTTATATAAACGAAGAGGCAACACACCCCGAGTATCAGTCTAACTCCATACTCCGAACAGACAACATCTCCTGTGAAGGATGGCATCACAACAGTTTCTCCAATGTTTAGTTGAACAATTCAACTTGCATTCAAAATCAAATACTCTAATTATCAAGAAATGTTCAGAATTAAAAGAACAGAAACATTATATTGTTCATGAAATGAAGAAAATTGATACAACGCATGGAGACGCAGTCGTCGCATCTTTATCCGATGCACCATATACACCGGGTGATGAACCAAAGTTTCAAGTATATCTTCCAAAACGATTCGTCCAGTTGCTGCAAAATGAAGATCTGCGGGAAATTCAACCAGGATCATTATATTTGGTGTCACACGGAATGAGCGGAAACAACTCTACGGAACTAACTCTGCACATCGCACAAAAATAACATTGTAAAAAAAAATGTTTTAAATAAAAAGATAAAAAACAACATATCAGTATATGTTTTTATATACTGATATGTTGTATTTTTTTAAAACCTTAAACGGATGACCTTGAACTTTTAATCGATAGTATTATTCGATTATTTTATTCGATAGTATTATTCGATTATTTTATTCGATAGTTTTATTCGAATACTTTACATAAATACGAAACTTTAACGTTGAGAGGCTCAGTTCTGTTTAAGACAAGCTACAACCAACATGTCATCCAAAAGAAATAATCTAACACTTATAACTTATTGTTGCAAAGAAAAATGTTTTAGAATACCTGAAGATCAAGTTGACGGAAAAGCTTGTACAAAATGTAATTCTTTCAGCTATTGTAAATGTAGTTGCAAAACATATCAAAAGAACCGGTTGGATAAACTAGAAGAATTGCAACATCGACTCGGTCTATTGTGGCAACGATTAAATTCAAAGTGATTAAACAAACACCTGCCATTACCCCCACCACTACCCCCACTACCATCGGAGGTACCTGCAGCACCGGCTTTGCAATAGTCATTCCTGCTACACCTCTCGTCGAGTAAACAACTCTAGTCATGTCTCTCAACATTCGCGGGATTCACTACAACACTATCAATCTTACAACCTACAAGGATTTGGAAATTTTTAGTGAAGAACTAAAACAACTTATAACCACTGGGTTTGGTTTATCTTTAGAACTTTATGCAACAAACAATCAAAACGAAAAAAATGTGTTTTTGCCAACTTACAACAACAAGAAGAATGAAAATAAACAAGAACTTTCAGCACCGACAACAACTTACTTTTCAAATTTAGGAGCAAACTTTACTAACTTGTAAAATAATACTTTTGTAAAAAAAACAAATAAATAAAAAAAGAAAATATCTTGCATTTTCGGATTTTCCGAAAATGCGAGATCTTTTTTAAAAACATCCCCAAACGACCTTGACACACTTCCGGCCATTTAAAATTTAAATACCCAGCACAGCAGGGCATTTAAACTTTAAATACCCACCCATACACGTCACAGCTACGTCACAGCTGATGACGTCACTTCCGGTCACGTGACCGGAAGTAGCTGTCAAAAAATTGACTGCCTGTCAAAGTTTGATTGGGCCAGCAGCCCCACTATTGCACTACTAAGACGTATTCCTAGAAAGGCCTACTCGGTCGCTGAACACCAGATATAACGCTTTTTGTTATCTCCCCCGCACAGACAAATACCGTATAGTTTTGTTCGTATTTCTCTCTACAGTTTTTAATTAATATTTTTTAAATCTTTTAACTTTCATAGAAGTGTTGTTTTTTACTTACCCTGTATTTTGTTGCTGGTAGTGTTGCGAAAACTATCGTATGCAACTCATCCGGGAAGGTGTTTACGTTGCTCGCATGAAATTCCCGCGCGACGCTTGCGGAGCGCGTGAACTATCATGCTCGCACGTAAACACCTACTTCCCGCACTAGTTGCGTAATATACTATTACGAACTTGTCTAACTATGAGTACGGTCCTATGAACATAGTAGTCATTAGTGCGGATGTTAATCCCCACTAAGGAACACCACGTCCACAATCTATTGCTCATAATAAAATTACATATCAAGGTCTCACTGAAAATACCTGGGTTATTGCCCATTCTATACTAGCTTGAACGACTAGGCTAGCAGATTTATTAGTAATGACCAGACTAGTTCGAAGACACGAAAAGTTTATGTATAAACTGTTTAGGTAGGCCCTACCAGACTCTACAGTAGTTGCTGATGCAAACATAGCCAGCTCAAGTGACGGGCCGCGCCAGTCAAACTTACTTATATTTAATGTAGAAAAACGAAACCTAGGAGTTATCTGGTTTTACAGAAAACACATGACCTTGGTGTAAAGAAAAAGAAAGAAGTGAGCATGGTCAGCTGATATGACGTATTAGTTAGGCTCTCGAAATTAGCGGACCTAGAAGACAGTAGAACAGAGACCGTACAAATAATATTTTGATTCAGTTGTCGTAACTGGTTTATATTAGTCGTAGTAGGGGCTAGTTGCGTGAGCCCAACTAAGTCACACCAGCTGACTCTGCACACATCTTTCTTTTTTTTACATTATTAAGAAAATGGTACGACGTAATGGTATTCAAACCTTTAATTGGGATCAAGCCATTTATTAACACTGCCAGGCCTATCGCAAGACATCGGGTTCCCACAACCCTAATCAAGTCTATTTGCAGATAAATGCGGTGAAAGTTTGTTGACATTTGATTGTACGTTGTTTATTACGCCTAATAATTTAAAATAAACAGTGTATGAAAGCTCCGGCAATAGAGTAGGCCAATGCTCAAAATATTGTAGCCTACCCGGCATAACACTTGATTTTCTACCAAGGAATGGTAGAGAAAATCCGATCATTAAAAACAAAACAGCTTATTTGTCATTACGAGAACACTTCAATTGTTCAAATATGTAATTATTTAACTTTAAACATTGTAGGCTAGAGACCTAGGCCAGCAAATAATTATAACTTATGCCCACAACATGAAACATGATGTTGGCTGTGATATATAAAGTTACAAAGAGGCAAACTAACCTGCTAACCATTCTAACACACAAGATTATCAAAATATGATATTAAATAGGCTTAGTTTAAAAAATTCCATCTTTTTGCAGATAGTTTTGACTGGTTTTGACTGTTTTAAGTTTAGAGGTTAAGTCGAATGACAACATTGAGAGGCAGACAGGCTGTTAAACAGGATAGTGACAATAGACAAACTGAAATAAACCTCATATAAATTGAAAAAAATAAATTCCCTTCACTCAATGACAGCACAAAGTATTGATATTGAAGTTATTTATATTTCTTTCAAAATATTTTACCAGACAATCGTTATACAATTCAAATGGTTTACTCTCTATTCAAGCAATGTTTCACATTGGGTGCGTTCAGCCGCAGTCACCGGTGACTAACCGGTTACCATAGTCACTAATAGGCAAATCCACCACATCTTGACAATCAACAATGTCCGGTTACTTACCGAATCCACCGTAAACACAACATCGGTGGATGCACAACAATGGTCGGTAGGTGGTATGTCCACCGCTACCGTTCACTTAACATAGGTTATATATTACCCACCAGTGATTGCGGCTGAACGCGCCCATTAAGTCACGCTAAGGGATAGGAGCCTTGTACTATGTGACAACTGGTTAAAATGCATTAGCACAATATGATAGGCCTACATATGTTTGGGAACAATGTTGAAGTTTATAACTTGCTTAATAGTTTCCATGAAGGCATAATAATTAAATTTTGTTCCATGGCGATAGTATATTCTTTTTAATTGGCTGAACATGCAGTTCTGCTGCAAGTAATAGGGATGTTTTATTTACAAAACTAACCATATGATTGAATTTAATTTGTTCATGAGATTATATTATTTGTTTTTCCGGTGTTTTGAATTCATTGATTACTAGTTTTCTTACATTTATATACTATAACAAGACTACATTTATTGAAAATTGGGGCTCAGGTGCTCATACTGCGCTTGTGTAGGGTAGATCTGCTCTGATTTCATTGAGCAATGGAGCCGTCTGCTCTTAATAAAGGATCTAATACTACTCAAGCCATTTGATGAGGACTTGTATTATATAGAATGCCACTTAGTTTCGAGTTCAACCGCATACAGTGGCACTAGGATGTGTTGAACCAGAATACCACCTACTTAAGCAAGTAAACTGAAAGTACAGATTGTAGGGGTGGGAGGGGGTTGTTATTATATACATATATATAAATGGTTAAATTTTCATTTATAAAGTTAAAACAATAGTAATAATTATTTTGTTTTTATTCCCTTTGAATTGTTAATATAAATATATTGAGAGTTTGATGTAACACCACATACCCCTGATAGTACGTCATGCATATGTGCGAACCAATAATTAGGATATAAAATTTTGAAAAAATTAAGCTTTTTCTATAAAAAAATTATATATTTTCTATTTGAATAATTACAAAAGGATAATGATCAAGCGTAAAAAATGTTTAGCAAATATGGTACCCAATAGACCATATTTGAGCAGAAAATGTGTTATTAAAATTAAATAATAATTCAATATTATACTTTATATATGTCTGCCTACCATATATTAATTGGGTATTTGAATAGAGAAAGTGAAGAATTCATGAACCAAATAAAAATAAAAACCTGTTAACATTAAATTTTATATGACGGAACAAAATATATCAAATAAAAAATAACAATAATGTACACATTTTTATTATTAAAATATATTTAAATAAATATGTGCCCATATAAAAATGTTTTACAATGCTAAGTAATATCATTTATTTGACAAATGGAAATTCGCTGAGTACGCAGGTCTGCTGCGACGGTTGTATTTAGTTTTAATGTAATAGCCGGTTGTATTTTTGAGTCACTTTTATGTATTCATTGTCACTGGTATGTATGACTTGCTGTAACTCACCACGTAGTCCTAGGTTAAGTGTTATTTTAGGGAGACTATAGTTTTGGATGTATTTGTTTTTTTTTTTAGCAGCCAACAGAACTGGATAAAGTTGGTGAAGTTTTTTTCCAAATAATTAATGTATATTTCTTGTATATGTTTTTTTGGAAATAAACATTATTCTATTATTCTATTCTATTATATTATTGCAATTTAATTCTGACACCCAAAATGGAAATGAAAAGATAATTATTGACTTCAAACTACACTTTCACAGGAAACAGGCGCATTAAGTCCGTAGTCATTGGTTAAAAGAAAACTACTTTGACTGGAGCTATATCAATTAAAAACAGGTTTGCAGAGTTTTGCTGCCGAAGATTCCGAGCAATAACAATCACGACCGGGAATGTTGACCGGGATTTCGAGGACTTCTGGAATCGTTAAAACTAATGACCGAGGCAATAAACTGCGACAAATATAACGGGGGCGGAGTTGACCGCGACTGCAGTACGTGATAATGCCCTCGTGTTACATATGTTTTCTTTTATTATTGTGTGTTCTTTCAATTATTTCATTATTTTTTCCTATTACACATGTTTAGTTTTATTCTGGTATCTTATTACGTTTCTTTTATATCCCTGCCAAAGCTGATGTATTGATTTTTTTACGCATCCATTAAAAAACCTGAAGACAGAATTTCAATGTTGCAAGAAATTATATAAGCAAGAGCTGAGCTCGATCATTACTCCCCGTTTGCAGTTTTTGTTATTTTAACTCAAGGATCTAGAAAGTCATATATTTTTGTGATAAATTCCATTCTTACTTAGGCGCTCACAGTTTTTAAATTTGTTTATACCTTGAATACATGCTAATACAGTTATAAAAACAGTAAACTGTTGAATAATATGACATTTATAAAATGATTTAAAGTCGAAATTCGTTAAACAGTAATTTGTTCTCAGAGTCCTTTTTCTTTTTCAGCAGAATATATAAAGTGGTTTGTTATGTTACTAGCCATAATGCACTGAAGCAGTAAGTAAAATCAAAACAGGTTGATTTTAAGGTGAAATGGTTCAGTTGAACTACCACGTTTTTTCCCAATTAACCTTTTTCCATCAATCCATCACCTTTTTCCTTTTTTCATCAATTAATTTGTTCCAATTTTATCATAAAGTAAGAGAATGTTAACTTAGTTTACTAATAGTCTCCTCTTAATTTTCCCGGTTATAACGCATAAGGTTACAGGTGTGCAGTGTTAGGGTGTTGTTCTTGTACAGGGTGTTTTGTTTTATAAACGCAACCCATTTTTAAGATTGAATAACGCATACATAAATGTGAAATGAGTATTGTTTTGCTAATCTTTACATTTTATAAAACCTATTATTCAAGTTCGATCACGTTTAGTTTACATTATGTGTTCGAACAATCCGCCATTGGCATTTGTATAAAGTTGCTGTCTCCAACAAATTCCCGAACACGTGTTGTAAGGTACCTTTTTGAATTTCTTGCATTAATTAATTTTGTTTGTTTTGAGGTGCTGAATATCCTGTGAAATGTTTTCGGAGCCCTTACTTTCTATGTATCCCCAAAGTAATTAAATAGCGGCGTCAAATCTGGGGATCTTAAGGGTAATAATCTTCACTGATAAAATAAAGTTTTGGGTTGCGTAAAAAAACCCTGTAAAGCAGTACATTGGGGCCTACCCCTTCCATAGTACTAAATGGATCGTTTTAGCCAAAAAAAAAACGAAAAAAACAGAAGAAGCAAGGCATAAAGGCCGGCGCGGCGTGGCGCCAGCAGCGGCGACGACGTGAAGTTCATCTCCATTTTTCAAATTATATCGCAGTTCATGGCGGCAAACTCTGGAAACTTCCCTCGCCACAAACTGTCAACCACATTTGTAATTCATGCAAAATTGTTGCCTTGTTTTTCTCTGCTTTAATGTTTCACCTATTTTATTCTGACTTCCAAGTAAAAAGGTATTATATGAAGTTTACGTCCTAAATAAAATATATTATGCTAAATTTTAAATACCATAACACGTTTTTAGCTACCATGGTATTGAAAAACATAAATATTTTTAACTACTCCACCACGTAATCACCTGTTTAATGAACGTCATATAGAGGCCAAAAATAGCTCTTTTCCGTCCTGTGACCGAAAATTATCGGCCCTAGGGCTGTAAAGTCAACTGATCATTTATGTGCTTAGACCAACACGTAAATCATCATTTGAATCATTTAAATCAATGGTGTAAACATCATATGATCGTATAGTACTCAATAGATCTTCATAAAAATACCGATTACATACAATAACAATCTAGATGACTGAGAAATTGTGAAAATTTCAAACTTATAATTCGTTGGATATTTTTAGCGAATTTCCCCCTATAGGGAAGTAGCTATTACCGTAGGCGGCACGGTGAGACTTAAGCGCGGGACCACCGTAACTTTTCATTTTGAGTTCCCTAGACCCCAAAAACACCGTTCGTTCATTTTCATATATATGTATATATATATATATATATATATATATATACCTGTCCGTAGGCGCGATAACTTTTGTAAAAAAGGTCCGATCTTGATGAAATTTGGAACAAACGTGTAAAGCGTCATTCATGACTTCGAGTTCGAAAACCAGCAAGATTGGTTTACTCTAAGAAGGTTTTTTTCACAAAATAAAATTTATTTTCAAGATTTAACACCTTTTTATTAATTTTATTTAAATTTAATTGTTAAAATTGGATTCAGCTTAAAAAAACAAACAATTTAGCATTTTGAATTATTATTCTACGTCAATCCGTTGCTTAGAAATTGGATAGTATTGGATGTGCTAAACACAGTACGTTGTCCAATATCATTTTTAGTTTTCCCTCCAAAAGTATAGCTTCCCTGATTTAAGAGATTTTAAAAATACAATTCTGAACATATGATTACATTTTCAGGTGATTAATATTCCATTTGTGTTTATTTTGAATAGTTCATTGATCAAGATTTTGCAGAATGTACATACTATATTAAAAATTCAGTTAATTTAAAAGTAAATGAAAAGAATAGGTGTAGATATGATATTATTATATAGTTTAAAACCAGCTACAAAAAATGATAACAAGATTTTGCTTAGAAATAATTTAAATATATTTTTAAAAATATTGGCAATTCACATGAACTTGAACTATATATATGTAACCTGAGCTTTGGATGTTGCATTTCGCCTTGATACTATACTTGACTTGCAGTGGCCCAGTCCAAGATTTAAATATAAGGAAAAAATGCCGGCTGGCTGTAAATGGCACAGATAACCCCATCCCTGCTGTTCTGTTAAACATCTTGGGATGTTATTTACGAACATTTAACAATTAATATTCTTTTTTATTAAAAATAATATTTTGGTGAAAATGAACCTCAATTACACAATCAACTCTCACCAAATCGGTGCTTGAATTATTTTATGATCGGTTTAGGTTTATAGAGTAGAAGTATTAGAAGGAAGGCAAGTTAGTACACAACAGTCAATTCTCCCAGAGTAACAGATAAACAAGTCGAATGGTGCGCGATTTGACTGTTCTCAACAATTGGGAATCAGCTCGTCTTAACTCAGGAGCGGCCTGGCGTAGAAGTAGAACATGGGACTTCGGCTCCCGAGATCTGTGTTCAAAACCCGCCAATCACCAATGGCAATTTGCTATGTGATAATGCCGTAACCTCGAGGGTGCATAGCTATTTAAGCTGCAGTGCATGTCCATGAAAACTTCGAAGCCTGGCTCTCGTCTAGAAAAAAAATCTTGACAGCTCACATTGACTAGAGAGCTGAGTGGACAAACTGTTCACTGCTCACCTCATAGCCTGAAGGTTGCTGGTTCAAGCGTATGATGTAGTTGGGCTCGAGAAACTAGCGGATCTTGCGGTTTGACTGCAGAACTAAGACCATACAGAATATTTTGATTGAGTTGTATTAACTGGTTTGTTTTGTAATCATCCTAAGCGCTAGTAACGAGCGCACCGAATTGCACCGAGCCCTAGTAATCGGCCGAACTAGGTGAGGCTTATACATCCATTTCCCTCAGGTAATGATTTATATCAAATAGGAATCTAAATTACTTTAATGAAAACTATCTAATTTAAATTCGTTTAATGTAGGCCTAATCCTAAATTATCATCCGATTATACATTACCTCAGAAACTTAACAACCCTAAAATTACCTCTATCACACGAGATCAGTTTATAGGCTAAATCAAATTAAATTTGTATTAGGCCCTACCTTCACATGTCAAAGTTTACTCAATGGACCTCTGCAATTCGATATCCAAGCGTACAGGTTACAATGTTTCGGTGAATCATTAGGTTTAGGCAAGGCCTCACTAAAAGAACAGGCCTTGCTGAAGGACACACTACAAATGCAGACCATGCTGAATGATTTATTACGTCATACAAGTAGGCCGTCTGAAAGTCTGGCTCAGGACTCACAGCTATGCTGATCATCAATTCATTTGAAATCAAAACAAGAAAATGTAAACAAACAAGTAATTTTGACGTTCAGTGATGAAATGTAAACAGAAAATACGTAAACAAACAAGGGATATTTGACATTTAGCAATAAAATGTAAACATAGGATGTTAGTTCCCTGCCTACTTGTGTGACGTGGTGCAGCGCTGGGATCGCTGCAGCAAGGCCTGTATTTTTAGTGGGGCCTTGGATCGCTGCAGCATGGCCTGTCTTTTCAGTGGGGCCTTGCCTTGCTTCAGAATTCTTGATGTCAAAACAGGAGGCCAGCTGAGAGTCTTGCTCAGACATCACAGCTGTGCAGCTCATCAGTTTCTCTCAAAACAAAACATGAAAATTTAAATAAACAAATAGTATTTGACAGTCAGTGATAAAATGTATACAAAGGAAGTACGTTAATTAAACAAGGAATATTAATTTAACATTTAGTGATATGAATAAACATAGGTTGTTAGTTCCCAGCATACTGATGTGAGATGTCGCAGCGCTGGGACTGCTGTAGCATGGACTGTTTTTTAGTGCAGCCTTGGGCTAGATCACTATTCTTTATCTATAGGCCTAAAGGTTAACTCAAATATTTCAATTAAGTTATCGGTAGACTATATAGATATAGAACTATGATCTTGAATTTAGCACGAATCACCTCTGTTTGACGAATTAATTCAAGAATGTCCTAAATGACTTGAGCTGTTTTAGTTTTAATCAAACTACATGCAACTCGGAGAAAAATTGTAGTCTCCATGATTTTTAAGTTTGCAATAGTATACTGCATCTCCATTCGTTTAAAATGACAGTCATTTTTTTCATATTATCGCCAATGGATTATAGCCTACTGGGTTTATTAAAACCTATTCTACCTACTAGTTTCAACGACTAGACTAGCAGATGTTTTAGCGGTGACCAATCAACTTGTTCGAAGACAATACAAGTTCATGTTTAAACTGATCAGCTAGGCCTAAATTAGTCTATGTGGTATTTGTTGATGTATTCGTGGCCATCTCAAGTAGAGTTCGCGCATTGTATCTCTGGCTATGACCAGTACGCTACTAACCGTATCATATGATATTTTAAACATATGATTTTGGTAAACACTGCAGGGCTGTAGAACAACGTTTTCAGAAAAGTTCCCCCTCTCCCCCCACGCCTTGCAACCAGCTGACTCTGTCATAGCCGGAGATATAATGTGCGAACTGTAATAAGGCCACACTCATAAAACTGGGAAACTGTTTTAGGTAAATAAAGTCATCTGATATAAAGTAAAGAAAATGCATGATGTAAAGAAAAAATTAAAGTGTGTGCATAGTTAGCTGGTATGACATAGTTGGGCTCACAAAATTAGCGGGCCTAACAGTATTACAACAGAAATAGCGCTGCCAGGCCTAATGCAAGTCATCGGGACACCAGAGCTGTCAATTTAAGACTATTTGCAAATTAACGATGTGAGAGTTAGCTGAAATTTGTTTATACATTGTTTATTGCCCCATATTATTTACAATAAGCAATACCTTACAGCTCCCCCAATAGAGTAGGCCTAGGCCATGGCTCAAAACATAATGCACCAAGTGCATAGAACTGGAAGAAAAATTATGATTACCTAATATCGTTTTGCAGCCATTTGAAATTACTATGTTGGCTTTATTACTATGTTGGCTTTGTTAAATAAAGTAATATAAACCAACCTTCATGCGCATTATGTCACTGATGATACCAAAATACGATACTAAGTAAATAAAAATTGCATTCTTCTACAAACAGACAGAATGTATTAACTTATACCACAAACATCCACCAATGCTAAATTATTACACTATTTAAAGTTTCAACAGAAATAGAACACAAATAATAACCAAAAATAGATAAAGATTTTTGTTAACATAGACATTTATTTCGTTAAATAGTCATAATTAGTAGGTACTTTGCATTTTAGAGGTTAAGTTATGTTTTACAAATTGACAGACAGTAGAAATGCAGGCTGCCAAAGGACAAGGGCAAGGAATAGGCTGAAAATATACCTTGTGAAACTTAAAAAAAAAACTAAATTCCCATCACTTAATGACAGCACAATTTATTAATATTAAAGTAATTTATCATACTTAAAAAATATTTTACCAGACTTTAACTTTACAACTCGAAAGTCTTTTTTATCCTTTAATACGAAGAATGTTAGGATTTTACACTTTAAGCCATCCTAAAAATGGATAGAAGCTTTGTACTGTAAGTCAAAAATGAATTAGCATATCATAGGCTAAATATACTTTAAATATTACACATTATACATTTGCTTGAAATGGCGACCTACCCAGGTAGGTATTGCCAAGTATGAATGACAAGATGAATGAAGGATGATTTTGGCGCGATCTTTTAGTCTTGTTACTGACCAAGCCCGACATGTTCCTTATACAGGACTTTTAAATAGCCCAACAGGGCAACAGCCAATTTCAACTAAGGGGCCTCCGTTTTAACGTGGGATTGGAGCCACAGTTTTGCCTGGTTTACAATTTATGAACTGGTCTAATTATGAGGACGTTCCTATGACTTATTGTACGAGAACAATGCTGAAGTTTATAACTCGAACAATCGTTGCTATGCTTAAGGCATAATAATTAAATTTTGTTTTATGGAAATTCGCTGGAGATGCAGGTCTGCTGCAACGGGTGTATTAATCCTTTCTAGATAACGCCAAGTTTGTCATTTTTTGTAGCGAATAAAGAGGTGGTGAGTATTTGAAATTTACATATTCTTATAAAACGAAAACCCAAAAAGTAGGAGGTACACGTACTGACACTTATCGTAGAATCAAGAAATCGTCATCAGTTTCACTGTAAAACAGTATCTTCGAAAATCGCTGCACCTCCTACAACTTTATATTTTAGACGCATAAGAACGATGCTAGTAAACTTCAAAACGTATGGTTCCGGACACAGATAATAAATTATCTTAAAGATTATAGATTCAACTTATTTTAAGACGATTCCACCCGATTCATATATTTCCAGCAACAACGAGAAACATTTATTTTTCAAAATACGCAGGTAGTTATTTTATGGTTACGATTGTTGTGTAAAATGTTTTATTCTACACATGTAGGCTATGTTGTCACTCATGAAAAAAACTTTTAAATGATTCTTTTATTTAAAATCGCAGTTCGGTAGGTAGCTATACAGACAGATTGAAAATGAAAGATCAGATGTTATGCGTGATATTATAATCATATTAATCGCCCAAGTAAGATTATATGGCATTGGATAGAGCACAGAATGAAGTTTTATTGTCGTATCAGCTCAAGAACTCTGATAATGCATAACGCAAGTTGTAGAATCAATTATTCAAGTAGTCAATTAGTAGTAATTGACCAGTGGATGGCGAGAAACGAACTAATATTTTTATGTATGCCGTGCTGCACACGAGGCGCAAATCGAGTACATAAAACTTCAGTAAAAGAAACTAAATGTTCTTTTATTTTTCTAGGATTTTATGTTAAATTAATATTTAAAGGTTTTCTGTTAAAAAAAGTGAAATGTGCTTTACCATTATGAAATTTCCTCTATTTACTACCTTTAAATTAACACTGAGTTGGTAAATTTTGAGCAAAAGATAAAGGAATAGAGACAATCGGGTACTTGAAATTAGAATCGCTGAGCATCACTCTCATGGAACCAAAACTTAAAAGATTCAGTTATCTATGTAATGTAAAGCTTAAATGCTGTGTAGGTGTTCAAGGGGTTTTAACTTATAGCCGAACCTTGGTTTTCCCACGCCTCTTATTTCTCGCAAAGGCATGAAATGATTGCAGTGTATTATAAGGGAATTATCTTTGTGATAAAACGTTATTTTATCTACGACCATTGCAATAAGCACCAATTATGGTATTACAATAAACATTATAATGATATACATTAAAACACCAAAAACCAAGCAGTACTCTAATGACGACTTTAGAGTACTGGAGTCACTTTAGAGTACTGGTTCTAGACCAATGAGAGCTCGGCATTTGACGGAAGTAGTGTCATAATAATAATTACGCAATTCGCACATCAGCTGATTGTTGCATTACGATTCATGTTTGAATTTACTTATCCCATCAGCTGATTGTTCCACAACGATTGATGGTTCAGTCTGCTTATTTGCCTAACCTCAAATTTTAGTTGACCTATTCCATCATCAGTAAAAGTCATGAGTTTTGTTTAACTTCGGGGGAAATTTTGTCGAATATTGTTGGTCGTAGATAAAATAGTGTATGCAACGATTGTATTATGCCTTTAAGCCATTCGTGAGATATTTAGAACACTCGCTTCGCTCGTGTTCTAACTTACATCTCACTCTTGGCTTAAAGGCATTCATTATACAATCGTTGCATAAACTATTATTGCAGAACGAATCAGCGCCTTCGATTCACACACGGCAATCGAGGCCCTGCGTGCGTTTGGCACACAGAGTGTGTACGGCGCCCAGCGATCCCTAAAACACTGTTAGAAATCAAATAAATGATGTTAGGCAACATCATATAAATTTAAAAATGAAATAAAGGATAAATTATTTTTTTAAATTTGTATCAATCAGTTTAATATTCCAAGAAAATGATATAGCAGTTATTCCCTCGTTGCAGCGTACTGCCTTAATTTCCACCGAATTATAAATGCTTTAATAATTAAGTCGAGGGGGAAGCTTCGCATAAGTGAAATCAACGCAAGTTCAAAGATAAGCTATATTATACTCAGTGTATTTGCGCTTAATAACACATTCCAAATTAACATACCAACATAGCTCATTTGTAATTTTCCCCACAAAAATATCACGGGGGATGGGTATGCAGGTTTGCTGCTACAGATAGAGATGTGTAAAAAATTGAAATATGTAATAATTATAATCTATAATTGACGAACTTAATCTGTAGAGCAAATGAGCCAGGAATTAGTATTTCAATTCACATTACATAGGTACACTTAAATAATCATAATGTAAACAAAATCACTACGTCAATACTTAGCTTATTTTTTTACTTTTAACTAGTGATATTTTGTACTAGGAAGTTTTAAACTACATAGAATTGTTAGCTTATGAAAATACTTCCCTAATGGACTAACACTGTTGACTTATGAAGTGTTTGATATAACTTTTGAGTATTGAGTGTTGACATAAGTATGATCATATTCATTATTTAGGTTCATTATTCAGGTAGCCTAGTTCGGCGTGTTGAGAACCGTAATTCGTTATTGATGTAGGAAAATACAAGTTTTCGAACTGAGTGAATTAAAATATTGTATGTATTACAAATAATACATGTTAAAATAGTAAAACATAATTTACTTGGATATATGTAAGGATATTAAGTAAATCTTCAAATTCCTTTGTTTTTACCATCTACATGAGTAGAGGCAATATGAATATTTGATATTGTAATCGAGGAATTTTGAGTTTTAGCATAAATTAAAATATTGATGAAATCTGAATTCACTGATGCCATACATAAGTATGCAGTATATATAGAAAATATAATTCAATATTTAGATCAGAGAGGTAATTTCACGCTCAAGATGCTCCTAACAAAGATAAATCCTTATCAGTTTTAACAGAATCCAATTTAAAAGCAACAGACCTTTAAATTGACAATATCCTTAAATTAGTAATTCGAGTCTGTTATAAATTCAACCCTGAAAGTTTATGAGGTGGTATTTAGTATTTTACGATTTCTTGTTGAGCTTTTACGTATTACTGATTCGCAATGGATTCGCTCCAAACGATAAAAATATTCCAAGAATGGATTTTTTTTGTCCTCCTTTCACATCGCAGGGCGTTAGATCTAGCCCGGAACCGTTTTGCACATTACTTCAGGCTAGGCCTAGTGGGTCACGGCATTATCACATAGCGAAAATGCCATTGGTGATTGGCGGGATTTGAACCCGGGCCTCCGAGGTCGAAAGCCCGCGCTCTAACCACTATGCCAGGCCGCTCCCTAACAATGGAACAATAGCAGGCTGCACTTCCGTAGAGGTCCAGTGAAACAATCGAATTAAAGTAATTGGTGTAAGCTCATAATATCGATATACTGGTACGTTATTGCTAAGATATTTCGTCATAAACTATCGGAATCGATACAGCTGACTATGACAATCGTAATTTTGGTTATACTTTGGTGTTGTATCTGGTATGGTTAGGGAAATGATTTAAAATATTTATTGTCAGAGTTTTAACGAAATGTTTACATTCAAACAAACAATACTTTAATATAAAACTAATCTTTAATTAACAAAACCAATAAAAAATTGGCGATTTCGGCACTCGTTGCAATCCTCATCTCAGTTGACCGTGCAGACGATATAAATTACAACGGCACTGACAACGACAGACAATGAATCAAATGCAAGATGGCGAACGATGGGAAATAAGATTTTAGAACCTCAGTGAAGGAATCGCTGTCGATGTCTTTATAAGTTTGAATTTCGGTTTAGTTTGGTTAGTTTAGTTTAGTTTCATACAACTTGGTGATAGTGTAGTTTGAGGTTTGATTATCTAGATTGAATTAGCCTAAGTTATTTGCAAAACGATATCGATTGTTTATATCGATATTTTAAACCAGTTATTTTCATTCGATTGTTTCACCGGACCTCTACGGAAGTGCAGCCCAATAGCAATATAAACCTGCTTAGCCTGCAGGTAAAAAAGAATAAATGTATCTTACTCTATTTTTATGTTATTCATTAAAGAAAGAAGATTAATACATATAGGCTGTTTTTCATAATATTTTCAGTCTCAAATATGATAAAATTTTCGATATCATAGTATCACTTCCTCTTTTCCTGAAGAAAAGAACCATTCATTTGACATTTTCTTTTTCTTTTTAAATTTCTGGTCCTTTATTTTTCAAAGGTTTAATGTATATAAGTCTTCTAAACTAATCCAATGGAAAGCCTTGCTTCCCCCGATGTTTCCAATATAGAGATGATGGAGCTTAAAGTGTTGGTTCAGGATGGATCCGACGCTGGTCTGATTGGTTTGGTAATAGACTTCGATGGTGTGGATAATTATGACGTCAGCAAGTCTTCGGTATAACATCTACGATCGATGAATGTTGTCTTTGATTTTCCGAGTTTTGTGATGATTTTTTTTGTAAAGAGGATTTAAAAATGTTTAAAATAAAAGTGTAAGCTGATTCTGTGAAAAGTATGATTACAATATCTGATCTTCTGCCTTGACAGATTATGTTTATACAAAGGATTGTTTATATTTTTAGCTCAGGTTTAGTATCTACTTCTCAATATAATTCAATATGAGCGAAGATCAGTTTTGTTTTCGCATAAGTGTACTCTGTTTCGGATTATGTAATCAAATATTAACTATCAACCTTTCTTGTTAAACTTAATCGATATACTTTTCCAACAACCGTAACCGTCAGCGATGAAGAAACATCGATAATAAACTATAACCGAAATCAATACAGATTACATGATTCGATTCCCTCAAGAACAATAAATTACAATAACCTGAATATAGTAAAAC
>JAQJVK010000051.1:2537876-2689803 GCA_035578135.1 Flexamia atlantica | reverse complement strand
TATAAAGATACTCGCTTCGCTCGCTGGGGGCTCCGCCCCCAGGCCCCCGTTTGTGTTCCCCGCAGTTGAAAAATTCTCAATATTGATGAACCCCTATAGGGCCTTAGTTGCCAGTGTTAATATAATTTTTAGCTGGAGATTTTGTGTACGTACTTCAAAGAAAACTTATGAAGAACATTTAAAGAAATGAATTCTCAACGAAAATTGTACGGGTTGATGAAAATTGTGTGTGTGAAGGTATATTTATATTTGGATGTTACTGATGATAATTAGTTAAGTTGGATGTGAGAAGAGAGCCTATGTATGTGTTTTAAATAATGCTGTCGGAGATTAAATATTTCGATTATGATTTTATTGGGATGGAACATGAGGATTGCCGATGAGTTTTTGAAATTATTTTTGAAATATATTGTTTTTATGGAATGATTAAAGAAAGTTGGATTTCAATAACGAATAACTTTTGTATTAAGGAAGAATTAATGTAATTTTGTTTCCTTGTCAGTTTACCTAGCAACAGTTTGTAGCTAGGCGTATCCAGTTCCGCCAAACGGGGAGGCCAGGAAACGTAGGAACCATGTATTTACAACACTTTACAAAAAAAATAAATATCAAATAAATGGGGAGTTTGTTTTAAGGCAGGCCCCCTTGCCTCTGCCTGTCAAAGAATTGGCACTCAGATCTATTTATATCAACGAAAAAACAAATTAATGGGGAGTTTGATGAAGCAGGCCCCCTTGCCTCTGCCGTAAACAATTAAAAAACAAACATTAACATAATTTTAAACAACTATGTACAACACCGGGGACTTTTTTTTAAGCAGACCCCCTATCGTACTGCGTGAATAGTCTAATTAAATCAAGTATATACAACACCGGGGACTTTTTTTAAGGCAGGCCCCCTATCGTACTGCCTGATCGTAGTCTAATCACAACGAGGAGTTTTTAGTATCTCGCAGATCCTCTAGCCTACTGCGGAAGTCTAAATCGGTATTAATGAAGGAGGTCCTTAAAGACTATGTTCTTCACGTAAGGAATTCCGTCGTGAACCCTCTCTGGGCGGACGAGAACAACGATATGGTCTGGGTGCCTAACTCTACTCAGCAAAACGTAGAGCTGACCATGGGTAAAGCAATCCGTGCGTAGGTCAACACCGACTGATTCTATCGTCTGACCTTGGCTTTTGTGTCCGGTCATACAATAGGCCAACATAAGTGGGAACTGACGTCGGCGGACCCGAAGCGGCGAACCCTCGACAAACGCAAACGTAAAAATAATTCTGGGAATACATATAGGTTGCGTTTGTCCAGGAAGTCTGACAGTAACCAAGCGGTTGGTGATTGCAGTTACTATGACTTTAGTGCCGTTTACAAGTCCCTCAGCGATGTTGAGGTTCCTCATGACGAGGCACACGGAACCGACTTTGAGTCGCAGGATGTGATCTGGAACACCATTTCCACTGGCTTGGTTCAGGAGTTGCACATCAACATCCAGCCCATCGTCGTTTTGTCTATCCACAGAGTCGGCACTCCTTAACACATAAAGGTGACCGTCCAAAGAATTCAAGATTAGGTCGTTGATTTCCTTGACGTTCACGATTAGAGTTGAGAGTATTGCACGCCGGGAACACAAATCGGAATCCAAGAGGTCATTAGCTGGAAAGACGGAACCAATCAAATCGGCCAAAGACGTCACATGTCTAATTCCAAAGAGTGGAATCAGATTTTGACCATCCCGCCCCTCCTCAAGAAGAGCCGAAGGAATTGATCCATTTCCTACACCGAGAAGGAATTCTGAGTAGGCGATGGAACCACTGGTTCGATGCGGAGTCGTCAGAGAAAACACTTTGAAACACCCCCATAGATGAGACGCCCGAAGTGAAACACGAGCAACGTCTGATGGCGTGCGAGCATTAACAACGACAGGCGCAATCTGACGGAAATCCCCGGAGCAAAGGAAGATTTTACCTCCGAATGGCACAGATGAATTCATAAGGTCTCGAAGAGATCGGTCAAGTATCTCGAAAACGAAGCGATGTGCCATTGGTGCCTCATCAAAAACAATGAGTTGTGCCGCTCTTATAAGTTCTGCTCGCTGGGAACCGTTGG
Organism: Flexamia atlantica; assembly: GCA_035578135.1. Lineage (NCBI taxonomy): Eukaryota > Metazoa > Arthropoda > Insecta > Hemiptera > Cicadellidae > Flexamia > Flexamia atlantica. The sequence continues at coordinate 2,687,699 of JAQJVK010000051.1, read as the reverse complement.
TGATATTCCAAAAGCCAGTGCCATCCCCGAGATCCAGTGGAAGCCGAAACATACTATGCGCTGTAGTGCCACCTGGCATGTTTCCAGCAGCAATCCCTGAGCTTGCCACAGCGAGAGCAACCTGTCGACAACCTCTCACGTATGCTAGGATGACGCGAATGAGAGAAGTTTTCCCATAGCCCCCTGGCCCATCCAGAAAGATCACTTTGGACGACCTGCGATCGCCGCGGTTATTAAGAATTGAACGAATATACTCAAAAACCTGTTTCTGATCATCAGACAGCTTGTCAACCCACTCCTCCACCAACGCTCTTTGTTGATTTTCACCGTAGATGAGCAGTTCCCTTCCCAACTCAGTAGTGTCATCCTCTACATCGGGGAGACCGTGATCGGATAAACAGGAACCCTGACGGCGTAAACTACGATCGATTTCGACGAGGGCAAGATGGTAGGCCAACTCTGGATCATGGGGATTTCTTTCAATGTGATCCTCGCAAACAAGGTCTCTGAACTTGTCCCACAATATTGCTGCAGGAGCCCCCATGTTGCAAAGGAGCACAAAGAAAGAGCGGAGTCTCGGGCCTGTCATGAATTGCGCAGCCTCTCGCAATGCGTAGTCGTATTCATCTTCATCTTCGACTAAACCGAGTCTCCTTGCGAGTTCCTGGAACGTGCGACAGTTGGGTCCACCCCGTGACAGAAGGTCGAGGTAACCACGACAAGGTACAAACATTAGAAGAAGACGAAGGTAGTATTGTTCTGTCCGGCTTGGAGAAACCCAAAACATTCTACAAACCTTCTCACCACGCTTGCGAGCCGTAATAAAGTGCTGGCCGTCAGGATGATCAAAAACTTCCGCATTTGTAGGACGTTTAGAGTGTACCATAAACCGCTCATATAAAGATTGATAAGTCAAACTGTCAAATATTGAATTATGAGGACGGTCGAAGTACACGATAAGTTTAGAGCTTGCTTTGGCAGTAGCATTCTCCAGGTCATTAGGACGGAAACAGACGGATTGTTTTCCCTCGAGGTGAACTGGAAGACTCTCGACGCTGGGCTTGGATTCAGAAACGGGGAAGTCTAGGAGTCTCCAGCAAGCATCACTTGCACCAACCATTCTTTTCGTCACATAATGATCTACCTCGTCATCTTGCTTACTGATGGGAGTGACAGTGACGTTCTGCAGGGAAGCTCCCTTCATAAGGTATTTGAAGAGGTATTTGATTACGCGACGAGTTGAAGCAAGCTCTAAGTTTATGTGCGCCTCATATTTCAAGATTAGTGCGGAGTTGTATGGTACTATCCATCCGTCATGAACGGGAATGGACTTGTTTCTGGAAATTATTACCCCCTTGTTATTGTAGTCCCGCTTATACTGTACGAAGCCTCTTTCATCTACGTGAGTAATTTCACAGGAAGGCTTGGGGAAGAACTTAGTGCAGTGACCTTTTGCAGAGTCCCAGCATAGGAAATCAGTTCGGTGGTCAGTGCCACAAGGCCCGTGAACCATATGTTGTAGAACCAACTTTCTAAGACGACCACCGGCCTCTTCCTCAGAAGGGATGTCCGCGCGGATAATAGAATCAATATCGGCCGCTTGTACGGGACCATCGCCGTTGATCTTAAACACAATATGTGCATGAGGAAGGCCGCGCATCTGAAATTCTATGACAAAAACAAGGTAGGCCGGATGACCGAACATTGCTCCACTGTGAAGGTCTCGGAGAAGTTCCAACAGTTTAATGCGGAAGACTCTGCACGCAGTACTAGGGTCACTACGCTTCCCTCCGCGGGGGCAAGCCTTCTTGTTTTCTTCCCATTGGGCGCTGTAAGTGAAGGTGAGGAAGAATGTAGGGGGTCCTAGGCGAGATACAAGTGCCATTGCGTTTTCGTAATGAACTTTCATGTATCTAGGACCCCCTGTAAAAGAACTTGGAAGGTAAACTTTACCAGGTTGAGCCCCACCCTCACCCTGAACAGTTTCATCATTAATAATGTCATTCCGGACTTGTCTTGACTGTTGTGCGTTTACAATTTCGTCCACGGGTGCAACCCGCATGGCATTTCCAGACGATTTCGTCTGAGAAAATTTAATAAATCGCAGCTTCTCTTCCTCATACCTCGCAAACATTTCAACCTGCCAAGCTTGAGACAGGCGGCCAAAATGGGAAAATCGAGGCTCAGAAAGTAAGAGACAACGCGAGTATTTGTACTGAGTCAGTTTTTTACCGCGATTGTCTAGACGGCCAACATGCCAACCCAAGGTTCCTTGCGGGTACAACAAAGGATATTGGAAGGGTTCCATTAGGGGGCTAAGAAGATCCATGGAAGTGGGTCTGTCACAGCCATTTTTCCAAATTGTTAGCCTTCGAGGTTCATTCATAGTCTCGTCATTACTAAGCACGGCATGAACCTCAACGCCTGTTTGTCTGTCACCTAGGACTGGGCCATGGGTAGACCTACTTGTTACTTGGAAATCCAAGTGAGCGTGCACAGATGGTTCACTACTCAGTCGTCGATAATGTTCAATAAAAGGATTCTCGCGAAAGAGGAACCGCGTAATGTTATCAGTGATGTCACCATCAAGTGACCTCCCCATTGCAATGTGACGACGTTCCTCACCATCATCGATGTACAATTTGGACCGGTTTACAAACTGAACAGTCCCAGATTTGGTCGTAAACTTTTGACCCGGGGCATCCAGGTTGTAAACTTGGTGGTACATCCTACCTTCGATCTTAAAAAAAGACAGACCGCTAGGATGGCGATACCCACCTGTCACCTCCAGAGCACAGAACGCAAAAAGATCGTTGTAAGCACGAGCTCGTTCAATAAATAGACGATCAGAATAGAATGGTTCGTTTAGAGAAGGTAGATTAAGAACGTTGTAAGCTCCTTCTCCACAACACCACTTTTTTCTATTCTTTTCCTCATCAAACAGTCGTGCTTTGCAATGGGGACATCTGTGACAGTCATCGTCCCAAAGACTAACTCTTTTAAGTCTGTATTCACTGACATAGTCAAGTAAATCTCCCCTCCAACGAGCCATGGGTCCATGTTTGACTATTTCCCGAGCAAGTGAAACGGGCAAATAACGTAGTTCGGAAAGCTTTGGATTTTTCAAACGAAAAATCTGAACTCTCTGAGAAGAGGCTTCAGAATTCCGAAGATCATACAACCTAACGGCTTCCCTATGAGATTCAGGGTGATTTTTAGTTGACCGTTGAACATACTCCGTGTTCTTCTCAGGATGGTTATCAGAGAACCTCTTTTTTGCCGCAATCACTTGCTCTTCCCGGGTTGTTAAAAGAGACTTTGGACGGCCGCGTTTAATTTTTTTTGGCCTTCCACGGCCTTTCTTAGTATGAACTACGTTTGGCTCAAGAACTGTACTGCAAGTAGATGGGATAGCTGGGGGAGTTAAACTAAGTGCTGGAGGATCAACGTCTGCTGTTAATGGAGGAGGCTCAGACTGCAAAACATTCAAATTTTGGTCAATGGGTTGAGCAAACTTGACCCGTGTGATGTTGTACTGTCCCGCACAGAAAGAAGAATTCGCCATCAACAAAGAAGCCAGTGACGAGAAGCTGTTGCAAAAAAACAGCCGCGCAAAGTTTTCCTTGCTATTGTGGTCTCTTCGACGGTTTTCGTTCACAGCGTGAGAATCAAAGAGGTATAAATGCCCATGATCACGCCAAAATGAAACTGTCACAAGCTGCCCGGTAAACAGAAAACCCCCATCAACAGTATCTTCACGCAACAGGTTTTCAAGGATGTCAGACAGAGATTTGACTGAATCGACGAACTCATCCGTGCATGAAGGATACAGCCCATTGCAGACGTACGATATTTCTGCTATCGTGGCAGTTTTACTATCAAATTCTACCCTTCGTACAAGGTCCTCCGGGTACAAGTATCTGTTGAGAACGTGATTCTCATGACGAGATCTCGTGTAGAGCCGATCACCCGCCATAAGAATCTCATCAATACCAGGTGTGGAAAAATTCCCACCAAGCACACGCCACGCCAAAGCCGAAGCTGACATCGCCATACATTGGGCATTTCGGCTGTATGCGTCAAACCGAGAGTCATCCTGATGGAATGACCCTCGGGCAATGCATTTAAAACTCATTGCAGAGCAAGGGAATATGAAAATATTGCCACATAAGGATTAAGTAGTAGCCCATAAATTGAAGATAACAGGCAAATCGTGTCCATGTACCATAACAGTTTCATATCAGCGAGAATCTAAAGGTAATATGTGTTTTCAAACATTATGAACGATTGATGTTTAAAAAACAGCTTTGGGAGGCTTATGTAGGGGGGGGGAGACGAAAATATTTATAAAAAAATAACCCTGCCAAACATTTGAAAAATGTTTGATTTGTTAGTTTAATCGTCTATTTTGATTTTGGTACGTACTGTATTACCGACATGAAGTATTTTAACGAGAAATTGAAGTACAATAGGAGCGTGAAAGAAACGGACGATTGAATTATTTTCTGAAATAAAAATTTACTTTAAATGATAAGAAAGACATTTATATAATTATCCTATAAGACATTTATTATAATCAGCAACAAATCAGCAGTTACCAAAGCTGCATAAACAGCAACAATTGAAATCATATAAGGCAAATTGTATTAAAGCCAAATTACTGACAATTGGCAAATTGTATACAATTTTAACTTTATATGCATTTTTAATGCTAAGAACTGCTTATATTATTTGTAAGTTTTAACATATATGCTTTACAGATGATGTGTACCAAATTTCAGCCCTCTACGTTAAATATCAAGCCAACTAGAGCTGAAAAACCACGGGGAAACCTTCGAAAATTGAAATTTCTAGAGCTATCTAAGGGTGAAGGAGACGAGATAGAGCAAAAAGTCATAGGACCAAAGTTGTAGATCGTGAAAAATCCGTGACACATGGTGCAGTCCGTTTCTTGATAGGACCATCCGTTCGGCCACTAGAGCTTAAAATAACAGTTTATAAAAAAACGCTTTTTTTAAGATTTTTTATAATTTTTTTTGAGGAGGTTAATATTTAAAATTGAGGGTTTTTATATTTTTCCCCATATTTTTAGGTAATGAGGAAAGAGCGTGCCAAATTTCAGGTTCCTAGCTCATCTGGAAGTTGAAGAGAATTCGTATCCTTAATCAGTTACACAAGCGGTCGTATATATGTTAGATTCTAGGTACTGTGCAATTACGCAATTCGCACATCAGCTGATTGTTGCAATACGATCCTCTAGCCTACTGCGGAAGTCTAAATCGGTATTAATGAAGGAGGTCCTTAAAGACTATGTTCTTCACGTAAGGAATTCCGTCGTGAACCCTCTCTGGGCGGACGAGAACAACGATATGGTCTGGGTGCCTAACTCTACTCAGCAAAACGTAGAGCTGACCATGGGTAAAGCAATCCGTGCGTAGGTCAACACCGACTGATTCTATCGTCTGACCTTGGCTTTTGTGTCCGGTCATACAATAGGCCAACATAAGTGGGAACTGACGTCGGCGGACCCGAAGCGGCGAACCCTCGACAAACGCAAACGTAAAAATAATTCTGGGAATACATATAGGTTGCGTTTGTCCAGGAAGTCTGACAGTAACCAAGCGGTTGGTGATTGCAGTTACTATGACTTTAGTGCCGTTTACAAGTCCCTCAGCGATGTTGAGGTTCCTCATGACGAGGCACACGGAACCGACTTTGAGTCGCAGGATGTGATCTGGAACACCATTTCCACTGGCTTGGTTCAGGAGTTGCACATCAACATCCAGCCCATCGTCGTTTTGTCTATCCACAGAGTCGGCACTCCTTAACACATAAAGGTGACCGTCCAAAGAATTCAAGATTAGGTCGTTGATTTCCTTGACGTTCACGATTAGAGTTGAGAGTATTGCACGCCGGGAACACAAATCGGAATCCAAGAGGTCATTAGCTGGAAAGACGGAACCAATCAAATCGGCCAAAGACGTCACATGTCTAATTCCAAAGAGTGGAATCAGATTTTGACCATCCCGCCCCTCCTCAAGAAGAGCCGAAGGAATTGATCCATTTCCTACACCGAGAAGGAATTCTGAGTAGGCGATGGAACCACTGGTTCGATGCGGAGTCGTCAGAGAAAACACTTTGAAACACCCCCATAGATGAGACGCCCGAAGTGAAACACGAGCAACGTCTGATGGCGTGCGAGCATTAACAACGACAGGCGCAATCTGACGGAAATCCCCGGAGCAAAGGAAGATTTTACCTCCGAATGGCACAGATGAATTCATAAGGTCTCGAAGAGATCGGTCAAGTATCTCGAAAACGAAGCGATGTGCCATTGGTGCCTCATCAAAAACAATGAGTTGTGCCGCTCTTATAAGTTCTGCTCGCTGGGAACCGTTGGTGATATTCCAAAAGCCAGTGCCATCCCCGAGATCCAGTGGAAGCCGAAACATACTATGCGCTGTAGTGCCACCTGGCATGTTTCCAGCAGCAATCCCTGAGCTTGCCACAGCGAGAGCAACCTGTCGACAACCTCTCACGTATGCTAGGATGACGCGAATGAGAGAAGTTTTCCCATAGCCCCCTGGCCCATCCAGAAAGATCACTTTGGACGACCTGCGATCGCCGCGGTTATTAAGAATTGAACGAATATACTCAAAAACCTGTTTCTGATCATCAGACAGCTTGTCAACCCACTCCTCCACCAACGCTCTTTGTTGATTTTCACCGTAGATGAGCAGTTCCCTTCCCAACTCAGTAGTGTCATCCTCTACATCGGGGAGACCGTGATCGGATAAACAGGAACCCTGACGGCGTAAACTACGATCGATTTCGACGAGGGCAAGATGGTAGGCCAACTCTGGATCATGGGGATTTCTTTCAATGTGATCCTCGCAAACAAGGTCTCTGAACTTGTCCCACAATATTGCTGCAGGAGCCCCCATGTTGCAAAGGAGCACAAAGAAAGAGCGGAGTCTCGGGCCTGTCATGAATTGCGCAGCCTCTCGCAATGCGTAGTCGTATTCATCTTCATCTTCGACTAAACCGAGTCTCCTTGCGAGTTCCTGGAACGTGCGACAGTTGGGTCCACCCCGTGACAGAAGGTCGAGGTAACCACGACAAGGTACAAACATTAGAAGAAGACGAAGGTAGTATTGTTCTGTCCGGCTTGGAGAAACCCAAAACATTCTACAAACCTTCTCACCACGCTTGCGAGCCGTAATAAAGTGCTGGCCGTCAGGATGATCAAAAACTTCCGCATTTGTAGGACGTTTAGAGTGTACCATAAACCGCTCATAAAAAGATTGATAAGTCAAACTGTCAAATATTGAATTATGAGGACGGTCGAAGTACACGATAAGTTTAGAGCTTGCTTTGGCAGTAGCATTCTCCAGGTCATTAGGACGGAAACAGACGGATTGTTTTCCCTCGAGGTGAACTGGAAGACTCTCGACGCTGGGCTTGGATTCAGAAACGGGGAAGTCTAGGAGTCTCCAGCAAGCATCACTTGCACCAACCATTCTTTTCGTCACATAATGATCTACCTCGTCATCTTGCTTACTGATGGGAGTGACAGTGACGTTCTGCAGGGAAGCTCCCTTCATAAGGTATTTGAAGAGGTATTTGATTACGCGACGAGTTGAAGCAAGCTCTAAGTTTATGTGCGCCTCATATTTCAAGATTAGTGCGGAGTTGTATGGTACTATCCATCCGTCATGAACGGGAATGGACTTGTTTCTGGAAATTATTACCCCCTTGTTATTGTAGTCCCGCTTATACTGTACGAAGCCTCTTTCATCTACGTGAGTAATTTCACAGGAAGGCTTGGGGAAGAACTTAGTGCAGTGACCTTTTGCAGAGTCCCAGCATAGGAAATCAGTTCGGTGGTCAGTGCCACAAGGCCCGTGAACCATATGTTGTAGAACCAACTTTCTAAGACGACCACCGGCCTCTTCCTCAGAAGGGATGTCCGCGCGGATAATAGAATCAATATCGGCCGCTTGTACGGGACCATCGCCGTTGATCTTAAACACAATATGTGCATGAGGAAGGCCGCGCATCTGAAATTCTATGACAAAAACAAGGTAGGCCGGATGACCGAACATTGCTCCACTGTGAAGGTCTCGGAGAAGTTCCAACAGTTTAATGCGGAAGACTCTGCACGCAGTACTAGGGTCACTACGCTTCCCTCCGCGGGGGCAAGCCTTCTTGTTTTCTTCCCATTGGGCGCTGTAAGTGAAGGTGAGGAAGAATGTAGGGGGTCCTAGGCGAGATACAAGTGCCATTGCGTTTTCGTAATGAACTTTCATGTATCTAGGACCCCCTGTAAAAGAACTTGGAAGGTAAACTTTACCAGGTTGAGCCCCACCCTCACCCTGAACAGTTTCATCATTAATAATGTCATTCCGGACTTGTCTTGACTGTTGTGCGTTTACAATTTCGTCCACGGGTGCAACCCGCATGGCATTTCCAGACGATTTCGTCTGAGAAAATTTAATAAATCGCAGCTTCTCTTCCTCATACCTCGCAAACATTTCAACCTGCCAAGCTTGAGACAGGCGGCCAAAATGGGAAAATCGAGGCTCAGAAAGTAAGAGACAACGCGAGTATTTGTACTGAGTCAGTTTTTTACCGCGATTGTCTAGACGGCCAACATGCCAACCCAAGGTTCCTTGCGGGTACAACAAAGGATATTGGAAGGGTTCCATTAGGGGGCTAAGAAGATCCATGGAAGTGGGTCTGTCACAGCCATTTTTCCAAATTGTTAGCCTTCGAGGTTCATTCATAGTCTCGTCATTACTAAGCACGGCATGAACCTCAACGCCTGTTTGTCTGTCACCTAGGACTGGGCCATGGGTAGACCTACTTGTTACTTGGAAATCCAAGTGAGCGTGCACAGATGGTTCACTACTCAGTCGTCGATAATGTTCAATAAAAGGATTCTCGCGAAAGAGGAACCGCGTAATGTTATCAGTGATGTCACCATCAAGTGACCTCCCCATTGCAATGTGACGACGTTCCTCACCATCATCGATGTACAATTTGGACCGGTTTACAAACTGAACAGTCCCAGATTTGGTCGTAAACTTTTGACCCGGGGCATCCAGGTTGTAAACTTGGTGGTACATCCTACCTTCGATCTTAAAAAAAGACAGACCGCTAGGATGGCGATACCCACCTGTCACCTCCAGAGCACAGAACGCAAAAAGATCGTTGTAAGCACGAGCTCGTTCAATAAATAGACGATCAGAATAGAATGGTTCGTTTAGAGAAGGTAGATTAAGAACGTTGTAAGCTCCTTCTCCACAACACCACTTTTTTCTATTCTTTTCCTCATCAAACAGTCGTGCTTTGCAATGGGGACATCTGTGACAGTCATCGTCCCAAAGACTAACTCTTTTAAGTCTGTATTCACTGACATAGTCAAGTAAATCTCCCCTCCAACGAGCCATGGGTCCATGTTTGACTATTTCCCGAGCAAGTGAAACGGGCAAATAACGTAGTTCGGAAAGCTTTGGATTTTTCAAACGAAAAATCTGAACTCTCTGAGAAGAGGCTTCAGAATTCCGAAGATCATACAACCTAACGGCTTCCCTATGAGATTCAGGGTGATTTTTAGTTGACCGTTGAACATACTCCGTGTTCTTCTCAGGATGGTTATCAGAGAACCTCTTTTTTGCCGCAATCACTTGCTCTTCCCGGGTTGTTAAAAGAGACTTTGGACGGCCGCGTTTAATTTTTTTTGGCCTTCCACGGCCTTTCTTAGTATGAACTACGTTTGGCTCAAGAACTGTACTGCAAGTAGATGGGATAGCTGGGGGAGTTAAACTAAGTGCTGGAGGATCAACGTCTGCTGTTAATGGAGGAGGCTCAGACTGCAAAACATTCAAATTTTGGTCAATGGGTTGAGCAAACTTGACCCGTGTGATGTTGTACTGTCCCGCACAGAAAGAAGAATTCGCCATCAACAAAGAAGCCAGTGACGAGAAGCTGTTGCAAAAAAACAGCCGCGCAAAGTTTTCCTTGCTATTGTGGTCTCTTCGACGGTTTTCGTTCACAGCGTGAGAATCAAAGAGGTATAAATGCCCATGATCACGCCAAAATGAAACTGTCACAAGCTGCCCGGTAAACAGAAAACCCCCATCAACAGTATCTTCACGCAACAGGTTTTCAAGGATGTCAGACAGAGATTTGACTGAATCGACGAACTCATCCGTGCATGAAGGATACAGCCCATTGCAGACGTACGATATTTCTGCTATCGTGGCAGTTTTACTATAAAATTCTACCCTTCGTACAAGGTCCTCCGGGTACAAGTATCTGTTGAGAACGTGATTCTCATGACGAGATCTCGTGTAGAGCCGATCACCCGCCATAAGAATCTCATCAATACCAGGTGTGGAAAAATTCCCACCAAGCACACGCCACGCCAAAGCCGAAGCTGACATCGCCATACATTGGGCATTTCGGCTGTATGCGTCAAACCGAGAGTCATCCTGATGGAATGACCCTCGGGCAATGCATTTAAAACTCATTGCAGAGCAAGGGAATATGAAAATATTGCCACATAAGGATTAAGTAGTAGCCCATAAATTGAAGATAACAGGCAAATCGTGTCCATGTACCATAACAGTTTCATATCAGCGAGAATCTAAAGGTAATATGTGTTTTCAAACATTATGAACGATTGATGTTTAAAAAACAGCTTTGGGAGGCTTATGTAGGGGGGGGAGACGAAAATATTTATAAAAAAATAACCCTGCCAAACATTTGAAAAATGTTTGATTTGTTAGTTTAATCGTCTATTTTGATTTTGGTACGTACTGTATTACCGACATGAAGTATTTTAACGAGAAATTGAAGTACAATAGGAGCGTGAAAGAAACGGACGATTGAATTATTTTCTGAAATAAAAATTTACTTTAAATGATAAGAAAGACATTTATATAATTATCCTATAAGACATTTATTATAATCAGCAACAAATCAGCAGTTACCAAAGCTGCATAAACAGCAACAATTGAAATCATATAAGGCAAATTGTATTAAAGCCAAATTACTGACAATTGGCAAATTGTATACAATTTTAACTTTATATGCATTTTTAATGCTAAGAACTGCTTATATTATTTGTAAGTTTTAACATATATGCTTTACAGATGATGTGTACCAAATTTCAGCCCTCTACGTTAAATATCAAGCCAACTAGAGCTGAAAAACCACGGGGAAACCTTCGAAAATTGAAATTTCTAGAGCTATCTAAGGGTGAAGGAGACGAGATAGAGCAAAAAGTCATAGGACCAAAGTTGTAGATCGTGAAAAATCCGTGACACATGGTGCAGTCCGTTTCTTGATAGGACCATCCGTTCGGCCACTAGAGCTTAAAATAACAGTTTATAAAAAAACGCTTTTTTTAAGATTTTTTATAATTTTTTTTGAGGAGGTTAATATTTAAAATTGAGGGTTTTTATATTTTTCCCCATATTTTTAGGTAATGAGGAAAGAGCGTGCCAAATTTCAGGTTCCTAGCTCATCTGGAAGTTGAAGAGAATTCGTATCCTTAATCAGTTACACAAGCGGTCGTATATATGTTAGATTCTAGGTACTGTGCAATTACGCAATTCGCACATCAGCTGATTGTTGCAATACGATCCTCTAGCCTACTGCGGAAGTCTAAATCGGTATTAATGAAGGAGGTCCTTAAAGACTATGTTCTTCACGTAAGGAATTCCGTCGTGAACCCTCTCTGGGCGGACGAGAACAACGATATGGTCTGGGTGCCTAACTCTACTCAGCAAAACGTAGAGCTGACCATGGGTAAAGCAATCCGTGCGTAGGTCAACACCGACTGATTCTATCGTCTGACCTTGGCTTTTGTGTCCGGTCATACAATAGGCCAACATAAGTGGGAACTGACGTCGGCGGACCCGAAGCGGCGAACCCTCGACAAACGCAAACGTAAAAATAATTCTGGGAATACATATAGGTTGCGTTTGTCCAGGAAGTCTGACAGTAACCAAGCGGTTGGTGATTGCAGTTACTATGACTTTAGTGCCGTTTACAAGTCCCTCAGCGATGTTGAGGTTCCTCATGACGAGGCACACGGAACCGACTTTGAGTCGCAGGATGTGATCTGGAACACCATTTCCACTGGCTTGGTTCAGGAGTTGCACATCAACATCCAGCCCATCGTCGTTTTGTCTATCCACAGAGTCGGCACTCCTTAACACATAAAGGTGACCGTCCAAAGAATTCAAGATTAGGTCGTTGATTTCCTTGACGTTCACGATTAGAGTTGAGAGTATTGCACGCCGGGAACACAAATCGGAATCCAAGAGGTCATTAGCTGGAAAGACGGAACCAATCAAATCGGCCAAAGACGTCACATGTCTAATTCCAAAGAGTGGAATCAGATTTTGACCATCCCGCCCCTCCTCAAGAAGAGCCGAAGGAATTGATCCATTTCCTACACCGAGAAGGAATTCTGAGTAGGCGATGGAACCACTGGTTCGATGCGGAGTCGTCAGAGAAAACACTTTGAAACACCCCCATAGATGAGACGCCCGAAGTGAAACACGAGCAACGTCTGATGGCGTGCGAGCATTAACAACGACAGGCGCAATCTGACGGAAATCCCCGGAGCAAAGGAAGATTTTACCTCCGAATGGCACAGATGAATTCATAAGGTCTCGAAGAGATCGGTCAAGTATCTCGAAAACGAAGCGATGTGCCATTGGTGCCTCATCAAAAACAATGAGTTGTGCCGCTCTTATAAGTTCTGCTCGCTGGGAACCGTTGGTGATATTCCAAAAGCCAGTGCCATCCCCGAGATCCAGTGGAAGCCGAAACATACTATGCGCTGTAGTGCCACCTGGCATGTTTCCAGCAGCAATCCCTGAGCTTGCCACAGCGAGAGCAACCTGTCGACAACCTCTCACGTATGCTAGGATGACGCGAATGAGAGAAGTTTTCCCATAGCCCCCTGGCCCATCCAGAAAGATCACTTTGGACGACCTGCGATCGCCGCGGTTATTAAGAATTGAACGAATATACTCAAAAACCTGTTTCTGATCATCAGACAGCTTGTCAACCCACTCCTCCACCAACGCTCTTTGTTGATTTTCACCGTAGATGAGCAGTTCCCTTCCCAACTCAGTAGTGTCATCCTCTACATCGGGGAGACCGTGATCGGATAAACAGGAACCCTGACGGCGTAAACTACGATCGATTTCGACGAGGGCAAGATGGTAGGCCAACTCTGGATCATGGGGATTTCTTTCAATGTGATCCTCGCAAACAAGGTCTCTGAACTTGTCCCACAATATTGCTGCAGGAGCCCCCATGTTGCAAAGGAGCACAAAGAAAGAGCGGAGTCTCGGGCCTGTCATGAATTGCGCAGCCTCTCGCAATGCGTAGTCGTATTCATCTTCATCTTCGACTAAACCGAGTCTCCTTGCGAGTTCCTGGAACGTGCGACAGTTGGGTCCACCCCGTGACAGAAGGTCGAGGTAACCACGACAAGGTACAAACATTAGAAGAAGACGAAGGTAGTATTGTTCTGTCCGGCTTGGAGAAACCCAAAACATTCTACAAACCTTCTCACCACGCTTGCGAGCCGTAATAAAGTGCTGGCCGTCAGGATGATCAAAAACTTCCGCATTTGTAGGACGTTTAGAGTGTACCATAAACCGCTCATAAAAAGATTGATAAGTCAAACTGTCAAATATTGAATTATGAGGACGGTCGAAGTACACGATAAGTTTAGAGCTTGCTTTGGCAGTAGCATTCTCCAGGTCATTAGGACGGAAACAGACGGATTGTTTTCCCTCGAGGTGAACTGGAAGACTCTCGACGCTGGGCTTGGATTCAGAAACGGGGAAGTCTAGGAGTCTCCAGCAAGCATCACTTGCACCAACCATTCTTTTCGTCACATAATGATCTACCTCGTCATCTTGCTTACTGATGGGAGTGACAGTGACGTTCTGCAGGGAAGCTCCCTTCATAAGGTATTTGAAGAGGTATTTGATTACGCGACGAGTTGAAGCAAGCTCTAAGTTTATGTGCGCCTCATATTTCAAGATTAGTGCGGAGTTGTATGGTACTATCCATCCGTCATGAACGGGAATGGACTTGTTTCTGGAAATTATTACCCCCTTGTTATTGTAGTCCCGCTTATACTGTACGAAGCCTCTTTCATCTACGTGAGTAATTTCACAGGAAGGCTTGGGGAAGAACTTAGTGCAGTGACCTTTTGCAGAGTCCCAGCATAGGAAATCAGTTCGGTGGTCAGTGCCACAAGGCCCGTGAACCATATGTTGTAGAACCAACTTTCTAAGACGACCACCGGCCTCTTCCTCAGAAGGGATGTCCGCGCGGATAATAGAATCAATATCGGCCGCTTGTACGGGACCATCGCCGTTGATCTTAAACACAATATGTGCATGAGGAAGGCCGCGCATCTGAAATTCTATGACAAAAACAAGGTAGGCCGGATGACCGAACATTGCTCCACTGTGAAGGTCTCGGAGAAGTTCCAACAGTTTAATGCGGAAGACTCTGCACGCAGTACTAGGGTCACTACGCTTCCCTCCGCGGGGGCAAGCCTTCTTGTTTTCTTCCCATTGGGCGCTGTAAGTGAAGGTGAGGAAGAATGTAGGGGGTCCTAGGCGAGATACAAGTGCCATTGCGTTTTCGTAATGAACTTTCATGTATCTAGGACCCCCTGTAAAAGAACTTGGAAGGTAAACTTTACCAGGTTGAGCCCCACCCTCACCCTGAACAGTTTCATCATTAATAATGTCATTCCGGACTTGTCTTGACTGTTGTGCGTTTACAATTTCGTCCACGGGTGCAACCCGCATGGCATTTCCAGACGATTTCGTCTGAGAAAATTTAATAAATCGCAGCTTCTCTTCCTCATACCTCGCAAACATTTCAACCTGCCAAGCTTGAGACAGGCGGCCAAAATGGGAAAATCGAGGCTCAGAAAGTAAGAGACAACGCGAGTATTTGTACTGAGTCAGTTTTTTACCGCGATTGTCTAGACGGCCAACATGCCAACCCAAGGTTCCTTGCGGGTACAACAAAGGATATTGGAAGGGTTCCATTAGGGGGCTAAGAAGATCCATGGAAGTGGGTCTGTCACAGCCATTTTTCCAAATTGTTAGCCTTCGAGGTTCATTCATAGTCTCGTCATTACTAAGCACGGCATGAACCTCAACGCCTGTTTGTCTGTCACCTAGGACTGGGCCATGGGTAGACCTACTTGTTACTTGGAAATCCAAGTGAGCGTGCACAGATGGTTCACTACTCAGTCGTCGATAATGTTCAATAAAAGGATTCTCGCGAAAGAGGAACCGCGTAATGTTATCAGTGATGTCACCATCAAGTGACCTCCCCATTGCAATGTGACGACGTTCCTCACCATCATCGATGTACAATTTGGACCGGTTTACAAACTGAACAGTCCCAGATTTGGTCGTAAACTTTTGACCCGGGGCATCCAGGTTGTAAACTTGGTGGTACATCCTACCTTCGATCTTAAAAAAAGACAGACCGCTAGGATGGCGATACCCACCTGTCACCTCCAGAGCACAGAACGCAAAAAGATCGTTGTAAGCACGAGCTCGTTCAATAAATAGACGATCAGAATAGAATGGTTCGTTTAGAGAAGGTAGATTAAGAACGTTGTAAGCTCCTTCTCCACAACACCACTTTTTTCTATTCTTTTCCTCATCAAACAGTCGTGCTTTGCAATGGGGACATCTGTGACAGTCATCGTCCCAAAGACTAACTCTTTTAAGTCTGTATTCACTGACATAGTCAAGTAAATCTCCCCTCCAACGAGCCATGGGTCCATGTTTGACTATTTCCCGAGCAAGTGAAACGGGCAAATAACGTAGTTCGGAAAGCTTTGGATTTTTCAAACGAAAAATCTGAACTCTCTGAGAAGAGGCTTCAGAATTCCGAAGATCATACAACCTAACGGCTTCCCTATGAGATTCAGGGTGATTTTTAGTTGACCGTTGAACATACTCCGTGTTCTTCTCAGGATGGTTATCAGAGAACCTCTTTTTTGCCGCAATCACTTGCTCTTCCCGGGTTGTTAAAAGAGACTTTGGACGGCCGCGTTTAATTTTTTTTGGCCTTCCACGGCCTTTCTTAGTATGAACTACGTTTGGCTCAAGAACTGTACTGCAAGTAGATGGGATAGCTGGGGGAGTTAAACTAAGTGCTGGAGGATCAACGTCTGCTGTTAATGGAGGAGGCTCAGACTGCAAAACATTCAAATTTTGGTCAATGGGTTGAGCAAACTTGACCCGTGTGATGTTGTACTGTCCCGCACAGAAAGAAGAATTCGCCATCAACAAAGAAGCCAGTGACGAGAAGCTGTTGCAAAAAAACAGCCGCGCAAAGTTTTCCTTGCTATTGTGGTCTCTTCGACGGTTTTCGTTCACAGCGTGAGAATCAAAGAGGTATAAATGCCCATGATCACGCCAAAATGAAACTGTCACAAGCTGCCCGGTAAACAGAAAACCCCCATCAACAGTATCTTCACGCAACAGGTTTTCAAGGATGTCAGACAGAGATTTGACTGAATCGACGAACTCATCCGTGCATGAAGGATACAGCCCATTGCAGACGTACGATATTTCTGCTATCGTGGCAGTTTTACTATAAAATTCTACCCTTCGTACAAGGTCCTCCGGGTACAAGTATCTGTTGAGAACGTGATTCTCATGACGAGATCTCGTGTAGAGCCGATCACCCGCCATAAGAATCTCATCAATACCAGGTGTGGAAAAATTCCCACCAAGCACACGCCACGCCAAAGCCGAAGCTGACATCGCCATACATTGGGCATTTCGGCTGTATGCGTCAAACCGAGAGTCATCCTGATGGAATGACCCTCGGGCAATGCATTTAAAACTCATTGCAGAGCAAGGGAATATGAAAATATTGCCACATAAGGATTAAGTAGTAGCCCATAAATTGAAGATAACAGGCAAATCGTGTCCATGTACCATAACAGTTTCATATCAGCGAGAATCTAAAGGTAATATGTGTTTTCAAACATTATGAACGATTGATGTTTAAAAAACAGCTTTGGGAGGCTTATGTAGGGGGGGGAGACGAAAATATTTATAAAAAAATAACCCTGCCAAACATTTGAAAAATGTTTGATTTGTTAGTTTAATCGTCTATTTTGATTTTGGTACGTACTGTATTACCGACATGAAGTATTTTAACGAGAAATTGAAGTACAATAGGAGCGTGAAAGAAACGGACGATTGAATTATTTTCTGAAATAAAAATTTACTTTAAATGATAAGAAAGACATTTATATAATTATCCTATAAGACATTTATTATAATCAGCAACAAATCAGCAGTTACCAAAGCTGCATAAACAGCAACAATTGAAATCATATAAGGCAAATTGTATTAAAGCCAAATTACTGACAATTGGCAAATTGTATACAATTTTAACTTTATATGCATTTTTAATGCTAAGAACTGCTTATATTATTTGTAAGTTTTAACATATATGCTTTACAGATGATGTGTACCAAATTTCAGCCCTCTACGTTAAATATCAAGCCAACTAGAGCTGAAAAACCACGGGGAAACCTTCGAAAATTGAAATTTCTAGAGCTATCTAAGGGTGAAGGAGACGAGATAGAGCAAAAAGTCATAGGACCAAAGTTGTAGATCGTGAAAAATCCGTGACACATGGTGCAGTCCGTTTCTTGATAGGACCATCCGTTCGGCCACTAGAGCTTAAAATAACAGTTTATAAAAAAACGCTTTTTTTAAGATTTTTTATAATTTTTTTTGAGGAGGTTAATATTTAAAATTGAGGGTTTTTATATTTTTCCCCATATTTTTAGGTAATGAGGAAAGAGCGTGCCAAATTTCAGGTTCCCATCAACAGTATATTCACAAGACGCAATATTAATTCCCTGTATCGTTGAGCAGCAATATATTTCCTTGTCAAACCAAAAATGTAGTTAATATAAAATTATTTAAAGGTATAATTGAATATGTATATTGTAAATCCCTTAAGAAAGCCGTTATAAGAGCCCTGAGGCAAGACGTTGTTATCAGTTGATGTCAGACGCCGCCAAAATCCACCCGACTAACCCTGGATTTGTGTAACATCCTCCAACACATGTCCTGTGGTAGCTAGGGTGTCCCCGCCTCATCAAACAAATCCTGGTTATCATCCTTTCCCGCACTAGTAGTAAAGAAAATAAACGGTAGTTGGTTTATCGTTAAACAAGTTTTAATAAAACAGTTTTTTTAATATTTCGTTAGGTTTGAGTGATACTTAATAAAAAGACGCCATTACCAATGGTTTTAATTAAATTACTGTTTCATATTTTCGGAAGATCGGTGACGTTGGACGTGGAATATGTCATTCTAAATTTGTAGAATAATCCTTCCCAAAATAAACCCCCAAATTTTTTTTTAGGGTTTACATAGAAAAATAAAAGTAATTAAATTTTTACTGGCACCATTGAATTCAGCTCAAAAAAAATTATTAACTTGAATCACTAATCTATGTCCATTGGCTACCGAGATATTGAAAGTGGTAAAGACAGACGTTGTCCAAACGCTAACCTTATGCGAAATAAAAACGAAATTCTGTATCTTTCTCATTTCTTGACATATCGTGATAAAACTTGGCATATGGCTTCTTATAGTCCAGATCTGCTAAAAAGTTAATTAAAACCACCCAGTTTTGCCACACCTGTTGCAGCAAACCTGCATACTCATTCCTCATCTTATTCTTACGGAGCTTACAAAAACGTGTCAAATCTCGATATTTTGGATTTAACTATGTTCTTTTGCATTTGAAATTTGCTGAGTATGCAGGTCTGCTGCAACGAGGGTATTTTAACGATTGCAATGAAGGAAATCTCATAAAATAGTAATTGTTTTGCATCGGTTTATTTATTCGTTTCCGCTTGCCCAGATACCTTTTCAATGTTTTGTTTGCAATTGTCAGTTTTAAATTACGATTCGGTCCCTGGGAATATGTGACATTTACAATGTTTTTCACTGATTGCTGATATTTCGTTTCCAAAACTGAGGTGTATAAAATATTAAAAACTATTAAGTTATTGGAAAAAAAGTTGCTGTTAGAACAAAAGATTTTGTTAGTGGATGGAAAAAAATTATCAATACTACAGTGGAAAACATATTCACCTGATGATATTAAATAGTCATTATTTTAACTCGGATTATTAATTTTTCCTCTAAAGGAGGATATACATGTTTATCAGAGAAATGATTTTAAAGATTTTAATATTGAAAATATTTATCATTGATGTCCCATAGTAATAAAAATGAACTGTTTTTTTTTGTGATTATTTGATTCCAGTAGAGCAGAGGATAAGGACGCTGTCTGAACTGTTCAGCATTCAAGTAGGGCTTCTTCGGTTTGTCACGGGAGCTTCGTTTTGCAAATCAGTTTAAAAGGGTCTCACTCCCAGATACAGATTTCTCCAAATTTCAGAAGTGACAGCCACGTTATAGTGGAACGAAATAATATAGATTCATTTACAAAATTAGGACAGGTTGAGAGTTATCTTTTGCTCTTATTGTCAATAGCATTTTTTTATCAGCAGTTGTATTAGCAATGATGATTCATTGTTTGTGTAGATTCCTCCTTCAAAATATGCCTTCAGTTTAAAAATGGTACATGGAATAAAGTAACCATTTATTATAAATAAAAATAATAGATAGTGCAAGCAATTTTAGTCCAATCAGTGAAAAACATTGTAAATGTCACATATTCCCAGGGACCGAATCGTAATTTAAAACTGACAATTGCAAACAAAACATTGGCAAGGTATCCGGGCAAGCGGAAACGAATAAATTTTAAGCCAAAATAATTTGTCATAAATACGGAAAGTACACAATTTGTAAAATACTTTTGATAGTAAATAAATAAAAATACCTTTTTCACCACTCTACGACGAAATCTACTGTTTTACAAACGTAATTTGGAGGCCGAAACCAGCTCTTTTCCGTCAGCGGGCTGAAAACTTTTGGGGTCGAAAGTCAGCTGTTCGTTTATTTTATTGAAACAACTTGAGAACATCACATAATTATACGGCATTCAATAGCCAACTATCCAAAGGCAGAATAGTTGCGATCATATGATTTTCATAACTGTATCCAATACTCTTATACGAGTAATGTTATCTTGCTTGCTTGCTTGCATGCTTGCTTGCTTTCTTGTATGCTTGCTTGCACAATTATCTCTAAAACGGCTCCGAGGATTTCCTTCAAAGTCTGGAAATAAGTATTTTATGACTCAAAAACGTCTTTTATGTAGATTACTTGGCCAGAGAAAATCTAATAACGTAATAAATCGAATTTTAAAGTTGTAAAATTGGCCTTATGGGTTGCCGTGATAGCAACGAAAATAAACAAGGAAAGTGTAAACAAATGAAGTAATCATAACAGCTGTTTGGAATCTACAGCCATCAAGGGAAAATACAGCAAGTGGGATGAAGAGTCCATGGAGCAATGAAAAAGGTTTCTATTTAACAATTTTATGACATAAAATATTTTATAGTAACTGGATGAACTGGGAAACATGAAATAACACCGAGCAAGGCTCGGTCCACCAGGTACTTTGTTTAAACCATGACAAATGAGTTGTATCGTCGCTCATAACCTCAAAGTTTAGTTTTTAAGTTTTTCAAAAAAAATCAGATTTTAAGTGATACACAGGGTTCATTTCATTGTGTAGTGTGGTAGAAAATAACGATCGAACCTCGGCCGAAATGGTTTTGCAGCTCCCGTTCGTTTCAAATTCTCTACTTCGTCTCTAATCTGAAACACGATATTGAGCCTGCAATATCTCATTTTCGGCCCTTGTTGCGAAATATAATATTTTATTTAAAAATTCAATTTATTTATTAGCGATTTTTTTATTTCATTCGAGAGTCGATTTATTACAATGTTCTTCTTTAACATTAAGCCTAAAAATGTTTCATCGAATGAAGATTTAAATTATTGAGTGAAATTGCGTTTCGTTCAAATATTCAATAAGAGTTGCTCCGAACATCGGATGAAACAAGGAGCGGCCTGACACTGACAGCTGAAGACAGCGTAAGGTCTGAAATATATGAGTATTTCTTTGCTTGTCGTTCTATTCCAGACGATTTATAAATATATGTTTCCACACCTTCAAATAAATCCCTTTTCCTGGTCCTTCTTGAGGTATATGTTTGTATCAAAACGAGTAGCAATAAATTTTATGAAAACATATCTTAGGAATACTTTTAAAAGGACTTCTTCTAAAATATTGCAAAACGAAACTATTACTAGTTTATTTATTCATTTACTGTATTGAATACAAACTCTCTCTGAACAAAATATTTGTAAAAAAATACTGTTTTCAGTTATGTTTATTTTAATAGTTGTTGTATTTTGTCGTAGATGTAAGAGCATTGAATAGTCGTGCTTACGCCTAATTATAAAAAGTAACTATCTACGACCATTGCAATAATCATCAATAACGATATTACAACGAATGTCATAATGAGGTCCATTATTAAACCAAATTTCAAACACGTTGCATAAAGTTAACTTTATGCAACTGGTGTCACTTTATGATACAGGTTCTAGACCAATGGGAGCGCGGCATTTGACGAAAGTAGTGTCATAATGACAATTACGCACAGTAACTTGAACATCTATACGGTAAGTATCATAAACAATATGCGCAGTAGACCAGCCAATCAGAAAGCGTTCTGCTGGTCGGTGGTGCGCACCAGAGCGACAGGACTTTTACACTAATTATTGCGCCAAGTTCTTTTGCAAGTCGACGCACCAGCAAATCTCGCTGCAAGCCAAATTAGCACCAACCACAGACAGCCGATTTATTATTATAACATGTTTCTTAAGCTTCTGATTCACCTTTTATTTCAAGTTTAAGTATTTATTTGTCAACTTATGAAGACTATGTTTCATTCCAGTAATGAAAAATCTCATGAAATTTGGCGTAGTTTCACGAGATTTGCACTTGAACTTGCTGAACCTTTATTCAAGAGTTAGACTACCGTGACGTCACATCTTTTTCTTACTCTCACCTGCGCAAGATATCTACCGTATAAAGATACTCGCTTCGCTCGCTGGGGGCTCCGCCCCCAGGCCCCCGTTTGTGTTCCCCGCAGTTGAAAAATTCTCAATATTGATGAACCCCTATAGGGCCTTAGTTGCCAGTGTTAATATAATTTTTAGCTGGAGATTTTGTGTACGTACTTCAAAGAAAACTTATGAAGAACATTTAAAGAAATGAATTCTCAACGAAAATTGTACGGGTTGATGAAAATTGTGTGTGTGAAGGTATATTTATATTTGGATGTTACTGATGATAATTAGTTAAGTTGGATGTGAGAAGAGAGCCTATGTATGTGTTTTAAATAATGCTGTCGGAGATTAAATATTTCGATTATGATTTTATTGGGATGGAACATGAGGATTGCCGATGAGTTTTTGAAATTATTTTTGAAATATATTGTTTTTATGGAATGATTAAAGAAAGTTGGATTTCAATAACGAATAACTTTTGTATTAAGGAAGAATTAATGTAATTTTGTTTCCTTGTCAGTTTACCTAGCAACAGTTTGTAGCTAGGCGTATCCAGTTCCGCCAAACGGGGAGGCCAGGAAACGTAGGAACCATGTATTTACAACACTTTACAAAAAAAATAAATATCAAATAAATGGGGAGTTTGTTTTAAGGCAGGCCCCCTTGCCTCTGCCTGTCAAAGAATTGGCACTCAGATCTATTTATATCAACGAAAAAACAAATTAATGGGGAGTTTGATGAAGCAGGCCCCCTTGCCTCTGCCGTAAACAATTAAAAAACAAACATTAACATAATTTTAAACAACTATGTACAACACCGGGGACTTTTTTTTAAGCAGACCCCCTATCGTACTGCGTGAATAGTCTAATTAAATCAAGTATATACAACACCGGGGACTTTTTTTAAGGCAGGCCCCCTATCGTACTGCCTGATCGTAGTCTAATCACAACGAGGAGTTTTTAGTATCTCGCAGATCCTCTAGCCTACTGCGGAAGTCTAAATCGGTATTAATGAAGGAGGTCCTTAAAGACTATGTTCTTCACGTAAGGAATTCCGTCGTGAACCCTCTCTGGGCGGACGAGAACAACGATATGGTCTGGGTGCCTAACTCTACTCAGCAAAACGTAGAGCTGACCATGGGTAAAGCAATCCGTGCGTAGGTCAACACCGACTGATTCTATCGTCTGACCTTGGCTTTTGTGTCCGGTCATACAATAGGCCAACATAAGTGGGAACTGACGTCGGCGGACCCGAAGCGGCGAACCCTCGACAAACGCAAACGTAAAAATAATTCTGGGAATACATATAGGTTGCGTTTGTCCAGGAAGTCTGACAGTAACCAAGCGGTTGGTGATTGCAGTTACTATGACTTTAGTGCCGTTTACAAGTCCCTCAGCGATGTTGAGGTTCCTCATGACGAGGCACACGGAACCGACTTTGAGTCGCAGGATGTGATCTGGAACACCATTTCCACTGGCTTGGTTCAGGAGTTGCACATCAACATCCAGCCCATCGTCGTTTTGTCTATCCACAGAGTCGGCACTCCTTAACACATAAAGGTGACCGTCCAAAGAATTCAAGATTAGGTCGTTGATTTCCTTGACGTTCACGATTAGAGTTGAGAGTATTGCACGCCGGGAACACAAATCGGAATCCAAGAGGTCATTAGCTGGAAAGACGGAACCAATCAAATCGGCCAAAGACGTCACATGTCTAATTCCAAAGAGTGGAATCAGATTTTGACCATCCCGCCCCTCCTCAAGAAGAGCCGAAGGAATTGATCCATTTCCTACACCGAGAAGGAATTCTGAGTAGGCGATGGAACCACTGGTTCGATGCGGAGTCGTCAGAGAAAACACTTTGAAACACCCCCATAGATGAGACGCCCGAAGTGAAACACGAGCAACGTCTGATGGCGTGCGAGCATTAACAACGACAGGCGCAATCTGACGGAAATCCCCGGAGCAAAGGAAGATTTTACCTCCGAATGGCACAGATGAATTCATAAGGTCTCGAAGAGATCGGTCAAGTATCTCGAAAACGAAGCGATGTGCCATTGGTGCCTCATCAAAAACAATGAGTTGTGCCGCTCTTATAAGTTCTGCTCGCTGGGAACCGTTGGTGATATTCCAAAAGCCAGTGCCATCCCCGAGATCCAGTGGAAGCCGAAACATACTATGCGCTGTAGTGCCACCTGGCATGTTTCCAGCAGCAATCCCTGAGCTTGCCACAGCGAGAGCAACCTGTCGACAACCTCTCACGTATGCTAGGATGACGCGAATGAGAGAAGTTTTCCCATAGCCCCCTGGCCCATCCAGAAAGATCACTTTGGACGACCTGCGATCGCCGCGGTTATTAAGAATTGAACGAATATACTCAAAAACCTGTTTCTGATCATCAGACAGCTTGTCAACCCACTCCTCCACCAACGCTCTTTGTTGATTTTCACCGTAGATGAGCAGTTCCCTTCCCAACTCAGTAGTGTCATCCTCTACATCGGGGAGACCGTGATCGGATAAACAGGAACCCTGACGGCGTAAACTACGATCGATTTCGACGAGGGCAAGATGGTAGGCCAACTCTGGATCATGGGGATTTCTTTCAATGTGATCCTCGCAAACAAGGTCTCTGAACTTGTCCCACAATATTGCTGCAGGAGCCCCCATGTTGCAAAGGAGCACAAAGAAAGAGCGGAGTCTCGGGCCTGTCATGAATTGCGCAGCCTCTCGCAATGCGTAGTCGTATTCATCTTCATCTTCGACTAAACCGAGTCTCCTTGCGAGTTCCTGGAACGTGCGACAGTTGGGTCCACCCCGTGACAGAAGGTCGAGGTAACCACGACAAGGTACAAACATTAGAAGAAGACGAAGGTAGTATTGTTCTGTCCGGCTTGGAGAAACCCAAAACATTCTACAAACCTTCTCACCACGCTTGCGAGCCGTAATAAAGTGCTGGCCGTCAGGATGATCAAAAACTTCCGCATTTGTAGGACGTTTAGAGTGTACCATAAACCGCTCATAAAAAGATTGATAAGTCAAACTGTCAAATATTGAATTATGAGGACGGTCGAAGTACACGATAAGTTTAGAGCTTGCTTTGGCAGTAGCATTCTCCAGGTCATTAGGACGGAAACAGACGGATTGTTTTCCCTCGAGGTGAACTGGAAGACTCTCGACGCTGGGCTTGGATTCAGAAACGGGGAAGTCTAGGAGTCTCCAGCAAGCATCACTTGCACCAACCATTCTTTTCGTCACATAATGATCTACCTCGTCATCTTGCTTACTGATGGGAGTGACAGTGACGTTCTGCAGGGAAGCTCCCTTCATAAGGTATTTGAAGAGGTATTTGATTACGCGACGAGTTGAAGCAAGCTCTAAGTTTATGTGCGCCTCATATTTCAAGATTAGTGCGGAGTTGTATGGTACTATCCATCCGTCATGAACGGGAATGGACTTGTTTCTGGAAATTATTACCCCCTTGTTATTGTAGTCCCGCTTATACTGTACGAAGCCTCTTTCATCTACGTGAGTAATTTCACAGGAAGGCTTGGGGAAGAACTTAGTGCAGTGACCTTTTGCAGAGTCCCAGCATAGGAAATCAGTTCGGTGGTCAGTGCCACAAGGCCCGTGAACCATATGTTGTAGAACCAACTTTCTAAGACGACCACCGGCCTCTTCCTCAGAAGGGATGTCCGCGCGGATAATAGAATCAATATCGGCCGCTTGTACGGGACCATCGCCGTTGATCTTAAACACAATATGTGCATGAGGAAGGCCGCGCATCTGAAATTCTATGACAAAAACAAGGTAGGCCGGATGACCGAACATTGCTCCACTGTGAAGGTCTCGGAGAAGTTCCAACAGTTTAATGCGGAAGACTCTGCACGCAGTACTAGGGTCACTACGCTTCCCTCCGCGGGGGCAAGCCTTCTTGTTTTCTTCCCATTGGGCGCTGTAAGTGAAGGTGAGGAAGAATGTAGGGGGTCCTAGGCGAGATACAAGTGCCATTGCGTTTTCGTAATGAACTTTCATGTATCTAGGACCCCCTGTAAAAGAACTGGGAAGGTAAACTTTACCAGGTTGAGCCCCACCCTCACCCTGAACAGTTTCATCATTAATAATGTCATTCCGGACTTGTCTTGACTGTTGTGCGTTTACAATTTCGTCCACGGGTGCAACCCGCATGGCATTTCCAGACGATTTCGTCTGAGAAAATTTAATAAATCGCAGCTTCTCTTCCTCATACCTCGCAAACATTTCAACCTGCCAAGCTTGAGACAGGCGGCCAAAATGGGAAAATCGAGGCTCAGAAAGTAAGAGACAACGCGAGTATTTGTACTGAGTCAGTTTTTTACCGCGATTGTCTAGACGGCCAACATGCCAACCCAAGGTTCCTTGCGGGTACAACAAAGGATATTGGAAGGGTTCCATTAGGGGGCTAAGAAGATCCATGGAAGTGGGTCTGTCACAGCCATTTTTCCAAATTGTTAGCCTTCGAGGTTCATTCATAGTCTCGTCATTACTAAGCACGGCATGAACCTCAACGCCTGTTTGTCTGTCACCTAGGACTGGGCCATGGGTAGACCTACTTGTTACTTGGAAATCCAAGTGAGCGTGCACAGATGGTTCACTACTCAGTCGTCGATAATGTTCAATAAAAGGATTCTCGCGAAAGAGGAACCGCGTAATGTTATCAGTGATGTCACCATCAAGTGACCTCCCCATTGCAATGTGACGACGTTCCTCACCATCATCGATGTACAATTTGGACCGGTTTACAAACTGAACAGTCCCAGATTTGGTCGTAAACTTTTGACCCGGGGCATCCAGGTTGTAAACTTGGTGGTACATCCTACCTTCGATCTTAAAAAAAGACAGACCGCTAGGATGGCGATACCCACCTGTCACCTCCAGAGCACAGAACGCAAAAAGATCGTTGTAAGCACGAGCTCGTTCAATAAATAGACGATCAGAATAGAATGGTTCGTTTAGAGAAGGTAGATTAAGAACGTTGTAAGCTCCTTCTCCACAACACCACTTTTTTCTATTCTTTTCCTCATCAAACAGTCGTGCTTTGCAATGGGGACATCTGTGACAGTCATCGTCCCAAAGACTAACTCTTTTAAGTCTGTATTCACTGACATAGTCAAGTAAATCTCCCCTCCAACGAGCCATGGGTCCATGTTTGACTATTTCCCGAGCAAGTGAAACGGGCAAATAACGTAGTTCGGAAAGCTTTGGATTTTTCAAACGAAAAATCTGAACTCTCTGAGAAGAGGCTTCAGAATTCCGAAGATCATACAACCTAACGGCTTCCCTATGAGATTCAGGGTGATTTTTAGTTGACCGTTGAACATACTCCGTGTTCTTCTCAGGATGGTTATCAGAGAACCTCTTTTTTGCCGCAATCACTTGCTCTTCCCGGGTTGTTAAAAGAGACTTTGGACGGCCGCGTTTAATTTTTTTTGGCCTTCCACGGCCTTTCTTAGTATGAACTACGTTTGGCTCAAGAACTGTACTGCAAGTAGATGGGATAGCTGGGGGAGTTAAACTAAGTGCTGGAGGATCAACGTCTGCTGTTAATGGAGGAGGCTCAGACTGCAAAACATTCAAATTTTGGTCAATGGGTTGAGCAAACTTGACCCGTGTGATGTTGTACTGTCCCGCACAGAAAGAAGAATTCGCCATCAACAAAGAAGCCAGTGACGAGAAGCTGTTGCAAAAAAACAGCCGCGCAAAGTTTTCCTTGCTATTGTGGTCTCTTCGACGGTTTTCGTTCACAGCGTGAGAATCAAAGAGGTATAAATGCCCATGATCACGCCAAAATGAAACTGTCACAAGCTGCCCGGTAAACAGAAAACCCCCATCAACAGTATCTTCACGCAACAGGTTTTCAAGGATGTCAGACAGAGATTTGACTGAATCGACGAACTCATCCGTGCATGAAGGATACAGCCCATTGCAGACGTACGATATTTCTGCTATCGTGGCAGTTTTACTATCAAATTCTACCCTTCGTACAAGGTCCTCCGGGTACAAGTATCTGTTGAGAACGTGATTCTCATGACGAGATCTCGTGTAGAGCCGATCACCCGCCATAAGAATCTCATCAATACCAGGTGTGGAAAAATTCCCACCAAGCACACGCCACGCCAAAGCCGAAGCTGACATCGCCATACATTGGGCATTTCGGCTGTATGCGTCAAACCGAGAGTCATCCTGATGGAATGACCCTCGGGCAATGCATTTAAAACTCATTGCAGAGCAAGGGAATATGAAAATATTGCCACATAAGGATTAAGTAGTAGCCCATAAATTGAAGATAACAGGCAAATCGTGTCCATGTACCATAACAGTTTCATATCAGCGAGAATCTAAAGGTAATATGTGTTTTCAAACATTATGAACGATTGATGTTTAAAAAACAGCTTTGGGAGGCTTATGTAGGGGGGGGAGACGAAAATATTTATAAAAAAATAACCCTGCCAAACATTTGAAAAATGTTTGATTTGTTAGTTTAATCGTCTATTTTGATTTTGGTACGTACTGTATTACCGACATGAAGTATTTTAACGAGAAATTGAAGTACAATAGGAGCGTGAAAGAAACGGACGATTGAATTATTTTCTGAAATAAAAATTTACTTTAAATGATAAGAAAGACATTTATATAATTATCCTATAAGACATTTATTATAATCAGCAACAAATCAGCAGTTACCAAAGCTGCATAAACAGCAACAATTGAAATCATATAAGGCAAATTGTATTAAAGCCAAATTACTGACAATTGGCAAATTGTATACAATTTTAACTTTATATGCATTTTTAATGCTAAGAACTGCTTATATTATTTGTAAGTTTTAACATATATGCTTTACAGATGATGTGTACCAAATTTCAGCCCTCTACGTTAAATATCAAGCCAACTAGAGCTGAAAAACCACGGGGAAACCTTCGAAAATTGAAATTTCTAGAGCTATCTAAGGGTGAAGGAGACGAGATAGAGCAAAAAGTCATAGGACCAAAGTTGTAGATCGTGAAAAATCCGTGACACATGGTGCAGTACGTTTCTTGATAGGACCATCCGTTCGGCCACTAGAGCTTAAAATAACAGTTTATAAAAAAACGCTTTTTTTAAGATTTTTTATAATTTTTTTTGAGGAGGTTAATATTTAAAATTGAGGGTTTTTATATTTTTCCCCATATTTTTAGGTAATGAGGAAAGAGCGTGCCAAATTTCAGGTTCCCATCAACAGTATATTCACAAGACGCAATATTAATTCCCTGTATCGTTGAGCAGCAATATATTTCCTTGTCAAACCAAAAATGTAGTTAATATAAAATTATTTAAAGGTATAATTGAATATGTATATTGTAAATCCCTTAAGAAAGCCGTTATAAGTGCCCTGAGGCAAGACGTTGTTATCAGTTGATGTCAGACGCCGCCAAAATCCACCCGACTAACCCTGGATTTGTGTAACATCCTCCAACACATGTCCTGTGGTAGCTAGGGTGTCCCCGCCTCATCAAACAAATCCTGGTTATCATCCTTTCCCGCACTAGTAGTAAAGAAAATAAACGGTAGTTGGTTTATCGTTAAACAAGTTTTAATAAAACAGTTTTTTTAATATTTCGTTAGGTTTGAGTGATACTTAATAAAAAGACGCCATTACCAATGGTTTTAATTAAATTACTGTTTCATATTTTCGGAAGATCGGTGACGTTGGACGTGGAATATGTCATTCTAAATTTGTAGAATAATCCTTCCCAAAATAAACCCCCAAATTTTTTTTTAGGGTTTACATAGAAAAATAAAAGTAATTAAATTTTTACTGGCACCATTGAATTCAGCTCAAAAAAAATTATTAACTTGAATCACTAATCTATGTCCATTGGCTACCGAGATATTGAAAGTGGTAAAGACAGACGTTGTCCAAACGCTAACCTTATGCGAAATAAAAACGAAATTCTGTATCTTTCTCATTTCTTGACATATCGTGATAAAACTTGGCATATGGCTTCTTATAGTCCAGATCTGCTAAAAAGTTAATTAAAACCACCCAGTTTTGCCACACCTGTTGCAGCAAACCTGCATACTCATTCCTCATCTTATTCTTACGGAGCTTACAAAAACGTGTCAAATCTCGATATTTTGGATTTAACTATGTTCTTTTGCATTTGAAATTTGCTGAGTATGCAGGTCTGCTGCAACGAGGGTATTTTAACGATTGCAATGAAGGAAATCTCATAAAATAGTAATTGTTTTGCATCGGTTTATTTATTCGTTTCCGCTTGCCCAGATACCTTTTCAATGTTTTGTTTGCAATTGTCAGTTTTAAATTACGATTCGGTCCCTGGGAATATGTGACATTTACAATGTTTTTCACTGATTGCTGATATTTCGTTTCCAAAACTGAGGTGTATAAAATATTAAAAACTATTAAGTTATTGGAAAAAAAGTTGCTGTTAGAACAAAAGATTTTGTTAGTGGATGGAAAAAAATTATCAATACTACAGTGGAAAACATATTCACCTGATGATATTAAATAGTCATTATTTTAACTCGGATTATTAATTTTTCCTCTAAAGGAGAGTGATACATGTTTATCAGAGAAATGATTTTAAAGATTTTAATATTGAAAATATTTATCATTGATGTCCCATAGTAATAAAAATGAACTGTTTTTTTTTGTGATTATTTGATTCCAGTAGAGCAGAGGATAAGGACGCTGTCTGAACTGTTCAGCATTCAAGTAGGGCTTCTTCGGTTTGTCACGGGAGCTTCGTTTTGCAAATCAGTTTAAAAGGGTCTCACTCCCAGATACAGATTTCTCCAAATTTCAGAAGTGACAGCCACGTTATAGTGGAACGAAATAATATAGATTCATTTACAAAATTAGGACAGGTTGAGAGTTATCTTTTGCTCTTATTGTCAATAGCATTTTTTTATCAGCAGTTGTATTAGCAATGGTGATTCATTGTTTGTGTAGATTCCTCCTTCAAAATATGCCTTCAGTTTAAAAATGGTACATGGAATAAAGTAACCATTTATTATAAATAAAAATAATAGATAGTGCAAGCAATTTTAGTCCAATCAGTGAAAAACATTGTAAATGTCACATATTCCCAGGGACCGAATCGTAATTTAAAACTGACAATTGCAAACAAAACATTGGCAAGGTATCCGGGCAAGCGGAAACGAATAAATTTTAAGCCAAAATAATTTGTCATAAATACGGAAAGTACACAATTTGTAAAATACTTTTGATAGTAAATAAATAAAAATACCTTTTTCACCACTCTACGACGAAATCTACTGTTTTACAAACGTAATTTGGAGGCCGAAACCAGCTCTTTTCCGTCAGCGGGCTGAAAACTTTTGGGGTCGAAAGTCAGCTGTTCGTTTATTTTATTGAAACAACTTGAGAACATCACATAATTATACGGCATTCAATAGCCAACTATCCAAAGGCAGAATAGTTGCGATCATATGATTTTCATAACTGTATCCAATACTCTTATACGAGTAATGTTATCTTGCTTGCTTGCTTGCATGCTTGCTTGCTTTCTTGTATGCTTGCTTGCACAATTATCTCTAAAACGGCTCCGAGGATTTCCTTCAAAGTCTGGAAATAAGTATTTTATGACTCAAAAACGTCTTTTATGTAGATTACTTGGCCAGAGAAAATCTAATAACGTAATAAATCGAATTTTAAAGTTGTAAAATTGGCCTTATGGGTTGCCGTGATAGCAACGAAAATAAACAAGGAAAGTGTAAACAAATGAAGTAATCATAACAGCTGTTTGGAATCTACAGCCATCAAGGGAAAATACAGCAAGTGGGATGAAGAGTCCATGGAGCAATGAAAAAGGTTTCTATTTAACAATTTTATGACATAAAATATTTTATAGTAACTGGATGAACTGGGAAACATGAAATAACACCGAGCAAGGCTCGGTCCACCAGGTACTTTGTTTAAACCATGACAAATGAGTTGTATCGTCGCTCATAACCTCAAAGTTTAGTTTTTAAGTTTTTCAAAAAAAATCAGATTTTAAGTGATACACAGGGTTCATTTCATTGTGTAGTGTGGTAGAAAATAACGATCGAACCTCGGCCGAAATGGTTTTGCAGCTCCCGTTCGTTTCAAATTCTCTACTTCGTCTCTAATCTGAAACACGATATTGAGCCTGCAATATCTCATTTTCGGCCCTTGTTGCGAAATATAATATTTTATTTAAAAATTCAATTTATTTATTAGCGATTTTTTTATTTCATTCGAGAGTCGATTTATTACAATGTTCTTCTTTAACATTAAGCCTAAAAATGTTTCATCGAATGAAGATTTAAATTATTGAGTGAAATTGCGTTTCGTTCAAATATTCAATAAGAGTTGCTCCGAACATCGGATGAAACAAGGAGCGGCCTGACACTGACAGCTGAAGACAGCGTAAGGTCTGAAATATATGAGTATTTCTTTGCTTGTCGTTCTATTCCAGACGATTTATAAATATATGTTTCCACACCTTCAAATAAATCCCTTTTCCTGGTCCTTCTTGAGGTATATGTTTGTATCAAAACGAGTAGCAATAAATTTTATGAAAACATATCTTAGGAATACTTTTAAAAGGACTTCTTCTAAAATATTGCAAAACGAAACTATTACTAGTTTATTTATTCATTTACTGTATTGAATACAAACTCTCTCTGAACAAAATATTTGTAAAAAAATACTGTTTTCAGTTATGTTTATTTTAATAGTTGTTGTATTTTGTCGTAGATGTAAGAGCATTGAATAGTCGTGCTTACGCCTAATTATAAAAAGTAACTATCTACGACCATTGCAATAATCATCAATAACGATATTACAACGAATGTCATAATGAGGTCCATTATTAAACCAAATTTCAAACACGTTGCATAAAGTTAACTTTATGCAACTGGTGTCACTTTATGATACAGGTTCTAGACCAATGGGAGCGCGGCATTTGACGAAAGTAGTGTCATAATGACAATTACGCACAGTAACTTGAACATCTATACGGTAAGTATCATAAACAATATGCGCAGTAGACCAGCCAATCAGAAAGCGTTCTGCTGGTCGGTGGTGCGCACCAGAGCGACAGGACTTTTACACTAATTATTGCGCCAAGTTCTTTTGCAAGTCGACGCACCAGCAAATCTCGCTGCAAGCCAAATTAGCACCAACCACAGACAGCCGATTTATTATTATAACATGTTTCTTAAGCTTCTGATTCACCTTTTATTTCAAGTTTAAGTATTTATTTGTCAACTTATGAAGACTATGTTTCATTCCAGTAATGAAAAATCTCATGAAATTTGGCGTAGTTTCACGAGATTTGCACTTGAACTTGCTGAACCTTTATTCAAGAGTTAGACTACCGTGACGTCACATCTTTTTCTTACTCTCACCTGCGCAAGATATCTACCGTATAAAGATACTCGCTTCGCTCGCTGGGGGCTCCGCCCCCAGGCCCCCGTTTGTGTTCCCCGCAGTTGAAAAATTCTCAATATTGATGAACCCCTATAGGGCCTTAGTTGCCAGTGTTAATATAATTTTTAGCTGGAGATTTTGTGTACGTACTTCAAAGAAAACTTATGAAGAACATTTAAAGAAATGAATTCTCAACGAAAATTGTACGGGTTGATGAAAATTGTGTGTGTGAAGGTATATTTATATTTGGATGTTACTGATGATAATTAGTTAAGTTGGATGTGAGAAGAGAGCCTATGTATGTGTTTGAAATAATGCTGTCGGAGATTAAATATTTCGATTATGATTTTATTGGGATGGAACATGAGGATTGCCGATGAGTTTTTGAAATTATTTTTGAAATATATTGTTTTTATGGAATGATTAAAGAAAGTTGGATTTCAATAACGAATAACTTTTGTATTAAGGAAGAATTAATGTAATTTTGTTTCCTTGTCAGTTTACCTAGCAACAGTTTGTAGCTAGGCGTATCCAGTT
Organism: Flexamia atlantica; assembly: GCA_035578135.1. NCBI lineage: Eukaryota > Metazoa > Arthropoda > Insecta > Hemiptera > Cicadellidae > Flexamia > Flexamia atlantica. The sequence goes on along the minus strand of JAQJVK010000051.1, from coordinate 2,653,593 downwards.
CCGCCAAACGGGGAGGCCAGGAAACGTAGGAACCATGTATTTACAACACTTTACAAAAAAAATAAATATCAAATAAATGGGGAGTTTGTTTTAAGGCAGGCCCCCTTGCCTCTGCCTGTCAAAGAATTGGCACTCAGATCTATTTATATCAACGAAAAAACAAATTAATGGGGAGTTTGATGAAGCAGGCCCCCTTGCCTCTGCCGTAAACAATTAAAAAACAAACATTAACATAATTTTAAACAACTATGTACAACACCGGGGACTTTTTTTTAAGCAGACCCCCTATCGTACTGCGTGAATAGTCTAATTAAATCAAGTATATACAACACCGGGGACTTTTTTTAAGGCAGGCCCCCTATCGTACTGCCTGATCGTAGTCTAATCACAACGAGGAGTTTTTAGTATCTCGCAGATCCTCTAGCCTACTGCGGAAGTCTAAATCGGTATTAATGAAGGAGGTCCTTAAAGACTATGTTCTTCACGTAAGGAATTCCGTCGTGAACCCTCTCTGGGCGGACGAGAACAACGATATGGTCTGGGTGCCTAACTCTACTCAGCAAAACGTAGAGCTGACCATGGGTAAAGCAATCCGTGCGTAGGTCAACACCGACTGATTCTATCGTCTGACCTTGGCTTTTGTGTCCGGTCATACAATAGGCCAACATAAGTGGGAACTGACGTCGGCGGACCCGAAGCGGCGAACCCTCGACAAACGCAAACGTAAAAATAATTCTGGGAATACATATAGGTTGCGTTTGTCCAGGAAGTCTGACAGTAACCAAGCGGTTGGTGATTGCAGTTACTATGACTTTAGTGCCGTTTACAAGTCCCTCAGCGATGTTGAGGTTCCTCATGACGAGGCACACGGAACCGACTTTGAGTCGCAGGATGTGATCTGGAACACCATTTCCACTGGCTTGGTTCAGGAGTTGCACATCAACATCCAGCCCATCGTCGTTTTGTCTATCCACAGAGTCGGCACTCCTTAACACATAAAGGTGACCGTCCAAAGAATTCAAGATTAGGTCGTTGATTTCCTTGACGTTCACGATTAGAGTTGAGAGTATTGCACGCCGGGAACACAAATCGGAATCCAAGAGGTCATTAGCTGGAAAGACGGAACCAATCAAATCGGCCAAAGACGTCACATGTCTAATTCCAAAGAGTGGAATCAGATTTTGACCATCCCGCCCCTCCTCAAGAAGAGCCGAAGGAATTGATCCATTTCCTACACCGAGAAGGAATTCTGAGTAGGCGATGGAACCACTGGTTCGATGCGGAGTCGTCAGAGAAAACACTTTGAAACACCCCCATAGATGAGACGCCCGAAGTGAAACACGAGCAACGTCTGATGGCGTGCGAGCATTAACAACGACAGGCGCAATCTGACGGAAATCCCCGGAGCAAAGGAAGATTTTACCTCCGAATGGCACAGATGAATTCATAAGGTCTCGAAGAGATCGGTCAAGTATCTCGAAAACGAAGCGATGTGCCATTGGTGCCTCATCAAAAACAATGAGTTGTGCCGCTCTTATAAGTTCTGCTCGCTGGGAACCGTTGGTGATATTCCAAAAGCCAGTGCCATCCCCGAGATCCAGTGGAAGCCGAAACATACTATGCGCTGTAGTGCCACCTGGCATGTTTCCAGCAGCAATCCCTGAGCTTGCCACAGCGAGAGCAACCTGTCGACAACCTCTCACGTATGCTAGGATGACGCGAATGAGAGAAGTTTTCCCATAGCCCCCTGGCCCATCCAGAAAGATCACTTTGGACGACCTGCGATCGCCGCGGTTATTAAGAATTGAACGAATATACTCAAAAACCTGTTTCTGATCATCAGACAGCTTGTCAACCCACTCCTCCACCAACGCTCTTTGTTGATTTTCACCGTAGATGAGCAGTTCCCTTCCCAACTCAGTAGTGTCATCCTCTACATCGGGGAGACCGTGATCGGATAAACAGGAACCCTGACGGCGTAAACTACGATCGATTTCGACGAGGGCAAGATGGTAGGCCAACTCTGGATCATGGGGATTTCTTTCAATGTGATCCTCGCAAACAAGGTCTCTGAACTTGTCCCACAATATTGCTGCAGGAGCCCCCATGTTGCAAAGGAGCACAAAGAAAGAGCGGAGTCTCGGGCCTGTCATGAATTGCGCAGCCTCTCGCAATGCGTAGTCGTATTCATCTTCATCTTCGACTAAACCGAGTCTCCTTGCGAGTTCCTGGAACGTGCGACAGTTGGGTCCACCCCGTGACAGAAGGTCGAGGTAACCACGACAAGGTACAAACATTAGAAGAAGACGAAGGTAGTATTGTTCTGTCCGGCTTGGAGAAACCCAAAACATTCTACAAACCTTCTCACCACGCTTGCGAGCCGTAATAAAGTGCTGGCCGTCAGGATGATCAAAAACTTCCGCATTTGTAGGTCGTTTAGAGTGTACCATAAACCGCTCATAAAAAGATTGATAAGTCAAACTGTCAAATATTGAATTATGAGGACGGTCGAAGTACACGATAAGTTTAGAGCTTGCTTTGGCAGTAGCATTCTCCAGGTCATTAGGACGGAAACAGACGGATTGTTTTCCCTCGAGGTGAACTGGAAGACTCTCGACGCTGGGCTTGGATTCAGAAACGGGGAAGTCTAGGAGTCTCCAGCAAGCATCACTTGCACCAACCATTCTTTTCGTCACATAATGATCTACCTCGTCATCTTGCTTACTGATGGGAGTGACAGTGACGTTCTGCAGGGAAGCTCCCTTCATAAGGTATTTGAAGAGGTATTTGATTACGCGACGAGTTGAAGCAAGCTCTAAGTTTATGTGCGCCTCATATTTCAAGATTAGTGCGGAGTTGTATGGTACTATCCATCCGTCATGAACGGGAATGGACTTGTTTCTGGAAATTATTACCCCCTTGTTATTGTAGTCCCGCTTATACTGTACGAAGCCTCTTTCATCTACGTGAGTAATTTCACAGGAAGGCTTGGGGAAGAACTTAGTGCAGTGACCTTTTGCAGAGTCCCAGCATAGGAAATCAGTTCGGTGGTCAGTGCCACAAGGCCCGTGAACCATATGTTGTAGAACCAACTTTCTAAGACGACCACCGGCCTCTTCCTCAGAAGGGATGTCCGCGCGGATAATAGAATCAATATCGGCCGCTTGTACGGGACCATCGCCGTTGATCTTAAACACAATATGTGCATGAGGAAGGCCGCGCATCTGAAATTCTATGACAAAAACAAGGTAGGCCGGATGACCGAACATTGCTCCACTGTGAAGGTCTCGGAGAAGTTCCAACAGTTTAATGCGGAAGACTCTGCACGCAGTACTAGGGTCACTACGCTTCCCTCCGCGGGGGCAAGCCTTCTTGTTTTCTTCCCATTGGGCGCTGTAAGTGAAGGTGAGGAAGAATGTAGGGGGTCCTAGGCGAGATACAAGTGCCATTGCGTTTTCGTAATGAACTTTCATGTATCTAGGACCCCCTGTAAAAGAACTTGGAAGGTAAACTTTACCAGGTTGAGCCCCACCCTCACCCTGAACAGTTTCATCATTAATAATGTCATTCCGGACTTGTCTTGACTGTTGTGCGTTTACAATTTCGTCCACGGGTGCAACCCGCATGGCATTTCCAGACGATTTCGTCTGAGAAAATTTAATAAATCGCAGCTTCTCTTCCTCATACCTCGCAAACATTTCAACCTGCCAAGCTTGAGACAGGCGGCCAAAATGGGAAAATCGAGGCTCAGAAAGTAAGAGACAACGCGAGTATTTGTACTGAGTCAGTTTTTTACCGCGATTGTCTAGACGGCCAACATGCCAACCCAAGGTTCCTTGCGGGTACAACAAAGGATATTGGAAGGGTTCCATTAGGGGGCTAAGAAGATCCATGGAAGTGGGTCTGTCACAGCCATTTTTCCAAATTGTTAGCCTTCGAGGTTCATTCATAGTCTCGTCATTACTAAGCACGGCATGAACCTCAACGCCTGTTTGTCTGTCACCTAGGACTGGGCCATGGGTAGACCTACTTGTTACTTGGAAATCCAAGTGAGCGTGCACAGATGGTTCACTACTCAGTCGTCGATAATGTTCAATAAAAGGATTCTCGCGAAAGAGGAACCGCGTAATGTTATCAGTGATGTCACCATCAAGTGACCTCCCCATTGCAATGTGACGACGTTCCTCACCATCATCGATGTACAATTTGGACCGGTTTACAAACTGAACAGTCCCAGATTTGGTCGTAAACTTTTGACCCGGGGCATCCAGGTTGTAAACTTGGTGGTACATCCTACCTTCGATCTTAAAAAAAGACAGACCGCTAGGATGGCGATACCCACCTGTCACCTCCAGAGCACAGAACGCAAAAAGATCGTTGTAAGCACGAGCTCGTTCAATAAATAGACGATCAGAATAGAATGGTTCGTTTAGAGAAGGTAGATTAAGAACGTTGTAAGCTCCTTCTCCACAACACCACTTTTTTCTATTCTTTTCCTCATCAAACAGTCGTGCTTTGCAATGGGGACATCTGTGACAGTCATCGTCCCAAAGACTAACTCTTTTAAGTCTGTATTCACTGACATAGTCAAGTAAATCTCCCCTCCAACGAGCCATGGGTCCATGTTTGACTATTTCCCGAGCAAGTGAAACGGGCAAATAACGTAGTTCGGAAAGCTTTGGATTTTTCAAACGAAAAATCTGAACTCTCTGAGAAGAGGCTTCAGAATTCCGAAGATCATACAACCTAACGGCTTCCCTATGAGATTCAGGGTGATTTTTAGTTGACCGTTGAACATACTCCGTGTTCTTCTCAGGATGGTTATCAGAGAACCTCTTTTTTGCCGCAATCACTTGCTCTTCCCGGGTTGTTAAAAGAGACTTTGGACGGCCGCGTTTAATTTTTTTTGGCCTTCCACGGCCTTTCTTAGTATGAACTACGTTTGGCTCAAGAACTGTACTGCAAGTAGATGGGATAGCTGGGGGAGTTAAACTAAGTGCTGGAGGATCAACGTCTGCTGTTAATGGAGGAGGCTCAGACTGCAAAACATTCAAATTTTGGTCAATGGGTTGAGCAAACTTGACCCGTGTGATGTTGTACTGTCCCGCACAGAAAGAAGAATTCGCCATCAACAAAGAAGCCAGTGACGAGAAGCTGTTGCAAAAAAACAGCCGCGCAAAGTTTTCCTTGCTATTGTGGTCTCTTCGACGGTTTTCGTTCACAGCGTGAGAATCAAAGAGGTATAAATGCCCATGATCACGCCAAAATGAAACTGTCACAAGCTGCCCGGTAAACAGAAAACCCCCATCAACAGTATCTTCACGCAACAGGTTTTCAAGGATGTCAGACAGAGATTTGACTGAATCGACGAACTCATCCGTGCATGAAGGATACAGCCCATTGCAGACGTACGATATTTCTGCTATCGTGGCAGTTTTACTATCAAATTCTACCCTTCGTACAAGGTCCTCCGGGTACAAGTATCTGTTGAGAACGTGATTCTCATGACGAGATCTCGTGTAGAGCCGATCACCCGCCATAAGAATCTCATCAATACCAGGTGTGGAAAGATTCCCACCAAGCACACGCCACGCCAAAGCCGAAGCTGACATCGCCATACATTGGGCATTTCGGCTGTATGCGTCAAACCGAGAGTCATCCTGATGGAATGACCCTCGGGCAATGCATTTAAAACTCATTGCAGAGCAAGGGAATATGAAAATATTGCCACATAAGGATTAAGTAGTAGCCCATAAATTGAAGATAACAGGCAAATCGTGTCCATGTACCATAACAGTTTCATATCAGCGAGAATCTAAAGGTAATATGTGTTTTCAAACATTATGAACGATTGATGTTTAAAAAACAGCTTTGGGAGGCTTATGTAGGGGGGGGAGACGAAAATATTTATAAAAAAATAACCCTGCCAAACATTTGAAAAATGTTTGATTTGTTAGTTTAATCGTCTATTTTGATTTTGGTACGTACTGTATTACCGACATGAAGTATTTTAACGAGAAATTGAAGTACAATAGGAGCGTGAAAGAAACGGACGATTGAATTATTTTCTGAAATAAAAATTTACTTTAAATGATAAGAAAGACATTTATATAATTATCCTATAAGACATTTATTATAATCAGCAACAAATCAGCAGTTACCAAAGCTGCATAAACAGCAACAATTGAAATCATATAAGGCAAATTGTATTAAAGCCAAATTACTGACAATTGGCAAATTGTATACAATTTTAACTTTATATGCATTTTTAATGCTAAGAACTGCTTATATTATTTGTAAGTTTTAACATATATGCTTTACAGATGATGTGTACCAAATTTCAGCCCTCTACGTTAAATATCAAGCCAACTAGAAGGTAGTATTGTTCTGTCCGGCTTGGAGAAACCCAAAACATTCTACAAACCTTCTCACCACGCTTGCGAGCCGTAATAAAATGCTGGCCGTCAGGATGATCAAAAACTTCCGCATTTGTAGGACGTTTAGAGTGTACCATAAACCGCTCATAAAAAGATTGATAAGTCAAACTGTCAAATATTGAATTATGAGGACGGTCGAAGTACACGATAAGTTTAGAGCTTGCTTTGGCAGTAGCATTCTCCAGGTCATTAGGACGGAAACAGACGGATTGTTTTCCCTCGAGGTGAACTGGAAGACTCTCGACGCTGGGCTTGGATTCAGAAACGGGGAAGTCTAGGAGTCTCCAGCAAGCATCACTTGCACCAACCATTCTTTTCGTCACATAATGATCTACCTCGTCATCTTGCTTACTGATGGGAGTGACAGTGACGTTCTGCAGGGAAGCTCCCTTCATAAGGTATTTGAAGAGGTATTTGATTACGCGACGAGTTGAAGCAAGCTCTAAGTTTATGTGCGCCTCATATTTCAAGATTAGTGCGGAGTTGTATGGTACTATCCATCCGTCATGAACGGGAATGGACTTGTTTCTGGAAATTATTACCCCCTTGTTATTGTAGTCCCGCTTATACTGTACGAAGCCTCTTTCATCTACGTGAGTAATTTCACAGGAAGGCTTGGGGAAGAACTTAGTGCAGTGACCTTTTGCAGAGTCCCAGCATAGGAAATCAGTTCGGTGGTCAGTGCCACAAGGCCCGTGAACCATATGTTGTAGAACCAACTTTCTAAGACGACCACCGGCCTCTTCCTCAGAAGGGATGTCCGCGCGGATAATAGAATCAATATCGGCCGCTTGTACGGGACCATCGCCGTTGATCTTAAACACAATATGTGCATGAGGAAGGCCGCGCATCTGAAATTCTATGACAAAAACAAGGTAGGCCGGATGACCGAACATTGCTCCACTGTGAAGGTCTCGGAGAAGTTCCAACAGTTTAATGCGGAAGACTCTGCACGCAGTACTAGGGTCACTACGCTTCCCTCCGCGGGGGCAAGCCTTCTTGTTTTCTTCCCATTGGGCGCTGTAAGTGAAGGTGAGGAAGAATGTAGGGGGTCCTAGGCGAGATACAAGTGCCATTGCGTTTTCGTAATGAACTTTCATGTATCTAGGACCCCCTGTAAAAGAACTTGGAAGGTAAACTTTACCAGGTTGAGCCCCACCCTCACCCTGAACAGTTTCATCATTAATAATGTCATTCCGGACTTGTCTTGACTGTTGTGCGTTTACAATTTCGTCCACGGGTGCAACCCGCATGGCATTTCCAGACGATTTCGTCTGAGAAAATTTAATAAATCGCAGCTTCTCTTCCTCATACCTCGCAAACATTTCAACCTGCCAAGCTTGAGACAGGCGGCCAAAATGGGAAAATCGAGGCTCAGAAAGTAAGAGACAACGCGAGTATTTGTACTGAGTCAGTTTTTTACCGCGATTGTCTAGACGGCCAACATGCCAACCCAAGGTTCCTTGCGGGTACAACAAAGGATATTGGAAGGGTCCCATTAGGGGGCTAAGAAGATCCATGGAAGTGGGTCTGTCACAGCCATTTTTCCAAATTGTTAGCCTTCGAGGTTCATTCATAGTCTCGTCATTACTAAGCACGGCATGAACCTCAACGCCTGTTTGTCTGTCACCTAGGACTGGGCCATGGGTAGACCTACTTGTTACTTGGAAATCCAAGTGAGCGTGCACAGATGGTTCACTACTCAGTCGTCGATAATGTTCAATAAAAGGATTCTCGCGAAAGAGGAACCGCGTAATGTTATCAGTGATGTCACCATCAAGTGACCTCCCCATTGCAATGTGACGACGTTCCTCACCATCATCGATGTACAATTTGGACCGGTTTACAAACTGAACAGTCCCAGATTTGGTCGTAAACTTTTGACCCGGGGCATCCAGGTTGTAAACTTGGTGGTACATCCTACCTTCGATCTTAAAAAAAGACAGACCGCTAGGATGGCGATACCCACCTGTCACCTCCAGAGCACAGAACGCAAAAAGATCGTTGTAAGCACGAGCTCGTTCAATAAATAGACGATCAGAATAGAATGGTTCGTTTAGAGAAGGTAGATTAAGAACGTTGTAAGCTCCTTCTCCACAACACCACTTTTTTCTATTCTTTTCCTCATCAAACAGTCGTGCTTTGCAATGGGGACATCTGTGACAGTCATCGTCCCAAAGACTAACTCTTTTAAGTCTGTATTCACTGACATAGTCAAGTAAATCTCCCCTCCAACGAGCCATGGGTCCATGTTTGACTATTTCCCGAGCAAGTGAAACGGGCAAATAACGTAGTTCGGAAAGCTTTGGATTTTTCAAACGAAAAATCTGAACTCTCTGAGAAGAGGCTTCAGAATTCCGAAGATCATACAACCTAACGGCTTCCCTATGAGATTCAGGGTGATTTTTAGTTGACCGTTGAACATACTCCGTGTTCTTCTCAGGATGGTTATCAGAGAACCTCTTTTTTGCCGCAATCACTTGCTCTTCCCGGGTTGTTAAAAGAGACTTTGGACGGCCGCGTTTAATTTTTTTTGGCCTTCCACGGCCTTTCTTAGTATGAACTACGTTTGGCTCAAGAACTGTACTGCAAGTAGATGGGATAGCTGGGGGAGTTAAACTAAGTGCTGGAGGATCAACGTCTGCTGTTAATGGAGGAGGCTCAGACTGCAAAACATTCAAATTTTGGTCAATGGGTTGAGCAAACTTGACCCGTGTGATGTTGTACTGTCCCGCACAGAAAGAAGAATTCGCCATCAACAAAGAAGCCAGTGACGAGAAGCTGTTGCAAAAAAACAGCCGCGCAAAGTTTTCCTTGCTATTGTGGTCTCTTCGACGGTTTTCGTTCACAGCGTGAGAATCAAAGAGGTATAAATGCCCATGATCACGCCAAAATGAAACTGTCACAAGCTGCCCGGTAAACAGAAAACCCCCATCAACAGTATCTTCACGCAACAGGTTTTCAAGGATGTCAGACAGAGATTTGACTGAATCGACGAACTCATCCGTGCATGAAGGATACAGCCCATTGCAGACGTACGATATTTCTGCTATCGTGGCAGTTTTACTATCAAATTCTACCCTTCGTACAAGGTCCTCCGGGTACAAGTATCTGTTGAGAACGTGATTCTCATGACGAGATCTCGTGTAGAGCCGATCACCCGCCATAAGAATCTCATCAATACCAGGTGTGGAAAAATTCCCACCAAGCACACGCCACGCCAAAGCCGAAGCTGACATCGCCATACATTGGGCATTTCGGCTGTATGCGTCAAACCGAGAGTCATCCTGATGGAGTGACCCTCGGGCAATGCATTTAAAACTCATTGCAGAGCAAGGGAATATGAAAATATTGCCACATAAGGATTAAGTAGTAGCCCATAAATTGAAGATAACAGGCAAATCGTGTCCATGTACCATAACAGTTTCATATCAGCGAGAATCTAAAGGTAATATGTGTTTTCAAACATTATGAACGATTGATGTTTAAAAAACAGCTTTGGGAGGCTTATGTAGGGGGGGGAGACGAAAATATTTATAAAAAAATAACCCTGCCAAACATTTGAAAAATGTTTGATTTGTTAGTTTAATCGTCTATTTTGATTTTGGTACGTACTGTATTACCGACATGAAGTATTTTAACGAGAAATTGAAGTACAATAGGAGCGTGAAAGAAACGGACGATTGAATTATTTTCTGAAATAAAAATTTACTTTAAATGATAAGAAAGACATTTATATAATTATCCTATAAGACATTTATTATAATCAGCAACAAATCAGCAGTTACCAAAGCTGCATAAACAGCAACAATTGAAATCATATAAGGCAAATTGTATTAAAGCCAAATTACTGACAATTGGCAAATTGTATACAATTTTAACTTTATATGCATTTTTAATGCTAAGAACTGCTTATATTATTTGTAAGTTTTAACATATATGCTTTACAGATGATGTGTACCAAATTTCAGCCCTCTACGTTAAATATCAAGCCAACTAGAAGGTAGTATTGTTCTGTCCGGCTTGGAGAAACCCAAAACATTCTACAAACCTTCTCACCACGCTTGCGAGCCGTAATAAAGTGCTGGCCGTCAGGATGATCAAAAACTTCCGCATTTGTAGGACGTTTAGAGTGTACCATAAACCGCTCATAAAAAGATTGATAAGTCAAACTGTCAAATATTGAATTATGAGGACGGTCGAAGTACACGATAAGTTTAGAGCTTGCTTTGGCAGTAGCATTCTCCAGGTCATTAGGACGGAAACAGACGGATTGTTTTCCCTCGAGGTGAACTGGAAGACTCTCGACGCTGGGCTTGGATTCAGAAACGGGGAAGTCTAGGAGTCTCCAGCAAGCATCACTTGCACCAACCATTCTTTTCGTCACATAATGATCTACCTCGTCATCTTGCTTACTGATGGGAGTGACAGTGACGTTCTGCAGGGAAGCTCCCTTCATAAGGTATTTGAAGAGGTATTTGATTACGCGACGAGTTGAAGCAAGCTCTAAGTTTATGTGCGCCTCATATTTCAAGATTAGTGCGGAGTTGTATGGTACTATCCATCCGTCATGAACGGGAATGGACTTGTTTCTGGAAATTATTACCCCCTTGTTATTGTAGTCCCGCTTATACTGTACGAAGCCTCTTTCATCTACGTGAGTAATTTCACAGGAAGGCTTGGGGAAGAACTTAGTGCAGTGACCTTTTGCAGAGTCCCAGCATAGGAAATCAGTTCGGTGGTCAGTGCCACAAGGCCCGTGAACCATATGTTGTAGAACCAACTTTCTAAGACGACCACCGGCCTCTTCCTCAGAAGGGATGTCCGCGCGGATAATAGAATCAATATCGGCCGCTTGTACGGGACCATCGCCGTTGATCTTAAACACAATATGTGCATGAGGAAGGCCGCGCATCTGAAATTCTATGACAAAAACAAGGTAGGCCGGATGACCGAACATTGCTCCACTGTGAAGGTCTCGGAGAAGTTCCAACAGTTTAATGCGGAAGACTCTGCACGCAGTACTAGGGTCACTACGCTTCCCTCCGCGGGGGCAAGCCTTCTTGTTTTCTTCCCATTGGGCGCTGTAAGTGAAGGTGAGGAAGAATGTAGGGGGTCCTAGGCGAGATACAAGTGCCATTGCGTTTTCGTAATGAACTTTCATGTATCTAGGACCCCCTGTAAAAGAACTTGGAAGGTAAACTTTACCAGGTTGAGCCCCACCCTCACCCTGAACAGTTTCATCATTAATAATGTCATTCCGGACTTGTCTTGACTGTTGTGCGTTTACAATTTCGTCCACGGGTGCAACCCGCATGGCATTTCCAGACGATTTCGTCTGAGAAAATTTAATAAATCGCAGCTTCTCTTCCTCATACCTCGCAAACATTTCAACCTGCCAAGCTTGAGACAGGCGGCCAAAATGGGAAAATCGAGGCTCAGAAAGTAAGAGACAACGCGAGTATTTGTACTGAGTCAGTTTTTTACCGCGATTGTCTAGACGGCCAACATGCCAACCCAAGGTTCCTTGCGGGTACAACAAAGGATATTGGAAGGGTTCCCTTAGGGGGCTAAGAAGATCCATGGAAGTGGGTCTGTCACAGCCATTTTTCCAAATTGTTAGCCTTCGAGGTTCATTCATAGTCTCGTCATTACTAAGCACGGCATGAACCTCAACGCCTGTTTGTCTGTCACCTAGGACTGGGCCATGGGTAGACCTACTTGTTACTTGGAAATCCAAGTGAGCGTGCACAGATGGTTCACTACTCAGTCGTCGATAATGTTCAATAAAAGGATTCTCGCGAAAGAGGAACCGCGTAATGTTATCAGTGATGTCACCATCAAGTGACCTCCCCATTGCAATGTGACGACGTTCCTCACCATCATCGATGTACAATTTGGACCGGTTTACAAACTGAACAGTCCCAGATTTGGTCGTAAACTTTTGACCCGGGGCATCCAGGTTGTAAACTTGGTGGTACATCCTACCTTCGATCTTAAAAAAAGACAGACCGCTAGGATGGCGATACCCACCTGTCACCTCCAGAGCACAGAACGCAAAAAGATCGTTGTAAGCACGAGCTCGTTCAATAAATAGACGATCAGAATAGAATGGTTCGTTTAGAGAAGGTAGATTAAGAACGTTGTAAGCTCCTTCTCCACAACACCACTTTTTTCTATTCTTTTCCTCATCAAACAGTCGTGCTTTGCAATGGGGACATCTGTGACAGTCATCGTCCCAAAGACTAACTCTTTTAAGTCTGTATTCACTGACATAGTCAAGTAAATCTCCCCTCCAACGAGCCATGGGTCCATGTTTGACTATTTCCCGAGCAAGTGAAACGGGCAAATAACGTAGTTCGGAAAGCTTTGGATTTTTCAAACGAAAAATCTGAACTCTCTGAGAAGAGGCTTCAGAATTCCGAAGATCATACAACCTAACGGCTTCCCTATGAGATTCAGGGTGATTTTTAGTTGACCGTTGAACATACTCCGTGTTCTTCTCAGGATGGTTATCAGAGAACCTCTTTTTTGCCGCAATCACTTGCTCTTCCCGGGTTGTTAAAAGAGACTTTGGACGGCCGCGTTTAATTTTTTTTGGCCTTCCACGGCCTTTCTTAGTATGAACTACGTTTGGCTCAAGAACTGTACTGCAAGTAGATGGGATAGCTGGGGGAGTTAAACTAAGTGCTGGAGGATCAACGTCTGCTGTTAATGGAGGAGGCTCAGACTGCAAAACATTCAAATTTTGGTCAATGGGTTGAGCAAACTTGACCCGTGTGATGTTGTACTGTCCCGCACAGAAAGAAGAATTCGCCATCAACAAAGAAGCCAGTGACGAGAAGCTGTTGCAAAAAAACAGCCGCGCAAAGTTTTCCTTGCTATTGTGGTCTCTTCGACGGTTTTCGTTCACAGCGTGAGAATCAAAGAGGTATAAATGCCCATGATCACGCCAAAATGAAACTGTCACAAGCTGCCCGGTAAACAGAAAACCCCCATCAACAGTATCTTCACGCAACAGGTTTTCAAGGATGTCAGACAGAGATTTGACTGAATCGACGAACTCATCCGTGCATGAAGGATACAGCCCATTGCAGACGTACGATATTTCTGCTATCGTGGCAGTTTTACTATCAAATTCTACCCTTCGTACAAGGTCCTCCGGGTACAAGTATCTGTTGAGAACGTGATTCTCATGACGAGATCTCGTGTAGAGCCGATCACCCGCCATAAGAATCTCATCAATACCAGGTGTGGAAAAATTCCCACCAAGCACACGCCACGCCAAAGCCGAAGCTGACATCGCCATACATTGGGCATTTCGGCTGTATGCGTCAAACCGAGAGTCATCCTGATGGAGTGACCCTCGGGCAATGCATTTAAAACTCATTGCAGAGCAAGGGAATATGAAAATATTGCCACATAAGGATTAAGTAGTAGCCCATAAATTGAAGATAACAGGCAAATCGTGTCCATGTACCATAACAGTTTCATATCAGCGAGAATCTAAAGGTAATATGTGTTTTCAAACATTATGAACGATTGATGTTTAAAAAACAGCTTTGGGAGGCTTATGTAGGGGGGGGAGACGAAAATATTTATAAAAAAATAACCCTGCCAAACATTTGAAAAATGTTTGATTTGTTAGTTTAATCGTCTATTTTGATTTTGGTACGTACTGTATTACCGACATGAAGTATTTTAACGAGAAATTGAAGTACAATAGGAGCGTGAAAGAAACGGACGATTGAATTATTTTCTGAAATAAAAATTTACTTTAAATGATAAGAAAGACATTTATATAATTATCCTATAAGACATTTATTATAATCAGCAACAAATCAGCAGTTACCAAAGCTGCATAAACAGCAACAATTGAAATCATATAAGGCAAATTGTATTAAAGCCAAATTACTGACAATTGGCAAATTGTATACAATTTTAACTTTATATGCATTTTTAATGCTAAGAACTGCTTATATTATTTGTAAGTTTTAACATATATGCTTTACAGATGATGTGTACCAAATTTCAGCCCTCTACGTTAAATATCAAGCCAACTAGAGCTGAAAAACCACGGGGAAACCTTCGAAAATTGAAATTTCTAGAGCTATCTAAGGGTGAAGGAGACGAGATAGAGCAAAAAGTCATAGGACCAAAGTTGTAGATCGTGAAAAATCCGTGACACATGGTGCAGTCCGTTTCTTGATAGGACCATCCGTTCGGCCACTAGAGCTTAAAATAACAGTTTATAAAAAAACGCTTTTTTTAAGATTTTTTATAATTTTTTTTGAGGAGGTTAATATTTAAAATTGAGGGTTTTTATATTTTTCCCCATATTTTTAGGTAATGAGGAAAGAGCGTGCCAAATTTCAGGTTCCTAGCTCATCTGGAAGTTGAAGAGAATTCGTATCCTTAATCAGTTACACAAGCGGTCGTATATATGTTAGATTCTAGGTACTGTGCAATTACGCAATTCGCACATCAGCTGATTGTTGCAATACGATCCTCTAGCCTACTGCGGAAGTCTAAATCGGTATTAATGAAGGAGGTCCTTAAAGACTATGTTCTTCACGTAAGGAATTCCGTCGTGAACCCTCTCTGGGCGGACGAGAACAACGATATGGTCTGGGTGCCTAACTCTACTCAGCAAAACGTAGAGCTGACCATGGGTAAAGCAATCCGTGCGTAGGTCAACACCGACTGATTCTATCGTCTGACCTTGGCTTTTGTGTCCGGTCATACAATAGGCCAACATAAGTGGGAACTGACGTCGGCGGACCCGAAGCGGCGAACCCTCGACAAACGCAAACGTAAAAATAATTCTGGGAATACATATAGGTTGCGTTTGTCCAGGAAGTCTGACAGTAACCAAGCGGTTGGTGATTGCAGTTACTATGACTTTAGTGCCGTTTACAAGTCCCTCAGCGATGTTGAGGTTCCTCATGACGAGGCACACGGAACCGACTTTGAGTCGCAGGATGTGATCTGGAACACCATTTCCACTGGCTTGGTTCAGGAGTTGCACATCAACATCCAGCCCATCGTCGTTTTGTCTATCCACAGAGTCGGCACTCCTTAACACATAAAGGTGACCGTCCAAAGAATTCAAGATTAGGTCGTTGATTTCCTTGACGTTCACGATTAGAGTTGAGAGTATTGCACGCCGGGAACACAAATCGGAATCCAAGAGGTCATTAGCTGGAAAGACGGAACCAATCAAATCGGCCAAAGACGTCACATGTCTAATTCCAAAGAGTGGAATCAGATTTTGACCATCCCGCCCCTCCTCAAGAAGAGCCGAAGGAATTGATCCATTTCCTACACCGAGAAGGAATTCTGAGTAGGCGATGGAACCACTGGTTCGATGCGGAGTCGTCAGAGAAAACACTTTGAAACACCCCCATAGATGAGACGCCCGAAGTGAAACACGAGCAACGTCTGATGGCGTGCGAGCATTAACAACGACAGGCGCAATCTGACGGAAATCCCCGGAGCAAAGGAAGATTTTACCTCCGAATGGCACAGATGAATTCATAAGGTCTCGAAGAGATCGGTCAAGTATCTCGAAAACGAAGCGATGTGCCATTGGTGCCTCATCAAAAACAATGAGTTGTGCCGCTCTTATAAGTTCTGCTCGCTGGGAACCGTTGGTGATATTCCAAAAGCCAGTGCCATCCCCGAGATCCAGTGGAAGCCGAAACATACTATGCGCTGTAGTGCCACCTGGCATGTTTCCAGCAGCAATCCCTGAGCTTGCCACAGCGAGAGCAACCTGTCGACAACCTCTCACGTATGCTAGGATGACGCGAATGAGAGAAGTTTTCCCATAGCCCCCTGGCCCATCCAGAAAGATCACTTTGGACGACCTGCGATCGCCGCGGTTATTAAGAATTGAACGAATATACTCAAAAACCTGTTTCTGATCATCAGACAGCTTGTCAACCCACTCCTCCACCAACGCTCTTTGTTGATTTTCACCGTAGATGAGCAGTTCCCTTCCCAACTCAGTAGTGTCATCCTCTACATCGGGGAGACCGTGATCGGATAAACAGGAACCCTGACGGCGTAAACTACGATCGATTTCGACGAGGGCAAGATGGTAGGCCAACTCTGGATCATGGGGATTTCTTTCAATGTGATCCTCGCAAACAAGGTCTCTGAACTTGTCCCACAATATTGCTGCAGGAGCCCCCATGTTGCAAAGGAGCACAAAGAAAGAGCGGAGTCTCGGGCCTGTCATGAATTGCGCAGCCTCTCGCAATGCGTAGTCGTATTCATCTTCATCTTCGACTAAACCGAGTCTCCTTGCGAGTTCCTGGAACGTGCGACAGTTGGGTCCACCCCGTGACAGAAGGTCGAGGTAACCACGACAAGGTACAAACATTAGAAGAAGACGAAGGTAGTATTGTTCTGTCCGGCTTGGAGAAACCCAAAACATTCTACAAACCTTCTCACCACGCTTGCGAGCCGTAATAAAGTGCTGGCCGTCAGGATGATCAAAAACTTCCGCATTTGTAGGACGTTTAGAGTGTACCATAAACCGCTCATAAAAAGATTGATAAGTCAAACTGTCAAATATTGAATTATGAGGACGGTCGAAGTACACGATAAGTTTAGAGCTTGCTTTGGCAGTAGCATTCTCCAGGTCATTAGGACGGAAACAGACGGATTGTTTTCCCTCGAGGTGAACTGGAAGACTCTCGACGCTGGGCTTGGATTCAGAAACGGGGAAGTCTAGGAGTCTCCAGCAAGCATCACTTGCACCAACCATTCTTTTCGTCACATAATGATCTACCTCGTCATCTTGCTTACTGATGGGAGTGACAGTGACGTTCTGCAGGGAAGCTCCCTTCATAAGGTATTTGAAGAGGTATTTGATTACGCGACGAGTTGAAGCAAGCTCTAAGTTTATGTGCGCCTCATATTTCAAGATTAGTGCGGAGTTGTATGGTACTATCCATCCGTCATGAACGGGAATGGACTTGTTTCTGGAAATTATTACCCCCTTGTTATTGTAGTCCCGCTTATACTGTACGAAGCCTCTTTCATCTACGTGAGTAATTTCACAGGAAGGCTTGGGGAAGAACTTAGTGCAGTGACCTTTTGCAGAGTCCCAGCATAGGAAATCAGTTCGGTGGTCAGTGCCACAAGGCCCGTGAACCATATGTTGTAGAACCAACTTTCTAAGACGACCACCGGCCTCTTCCTCAGAAGGGATGTCCGCGCGGATAATAGAATCAATATCGGCCGCTTGTACGGGACCATCGCCGTTGATCTTAAACACAATATGTGCATGAGGAAGGCCGCGCATCTGAAATTCTATGACAAAAACAAGGTAGGCCGGATGACCGAACATTGCTCCACTGTGAAGGTCTCGGAGAAGTTCCAACAGTTTAATGCGGAAGACTCTGCACGCAGTACTAGGGTCACTACGCTTCCCTCCGCGGGGGCAAGCCTTCTTGTTTTCTTCCCATTGGGCGCTGTAAGTGAAGGTGAGGAAGAATGTAGGGGGTCCTAGGCGAGATACAAGTGCCATTGCGTTTTCGTAATGAACTTTCATGTATCTAGGACCCCCTGTAAAAGAACTGGGAAGGTAAACTTTACCAGGTTGAGCCCCACCCTCACCCTGAACAGTTTCATCATTAATAATGTCATTCCGGACTTGTCTTGACTGTTGTGCGTTTACAATTTCGTCCACGGGTGCAACCCGCATGGCATTTCCAGACGATTTCGTCTGAGAAAATTTAATAAATCGCAGCTTCTCTTCCTCATACCTCGCAAACATTTCAACCTGCCAAGCTTGAGACAGGCGGCCAAAATGGGAAAATCGAGGCTCAGAAAGTAAGAGACAACGCGAGTATTTGTACTGAGTCAGTTTTTTACCGCGATTGTCTAGACGGCCAACATGCCAACCCAAGGTTCCTTGCGGGTACAACAAAGGATATTGGAAGGGTTCCATTAGGGGGCTAAGAAGATCCATGGAAGTGGGTCTGTCACAGCCATTTTTCCAAATTGTTAGCCTTCGAGGTTCATTCATAGTCTCGTCATTACTAAGCACGGCATGAACCTCAACGCCTGTTTGTCTGTCACCTAGGACTGGGCCATGGGTAGACCTACTTGTTACTTGGAAATCCAAGTGAGCGTGCACAGATGGTTCACTACTCAGTCGTCGATAATGTTCAATAAAAGGATTCTCGCGAAAGAGGAACCGCGTAATGTTATCAGTGATGTCACCATCAAGTGACCTCCCCATTGCAATGTGACGACGTTCCTCACCATCATCGATGTACAATTTGGACCGGTTTACAAACTGAACAGTCCCAGATTTGGTCGTAAACTTTTGACCCGGGGCATCCAGGTTGTAAACTTGGTGGTACATCCTACCTTCGATCTTAAAAAAAGACAGACCGCTAGGATGGCGATACCCACCTGTCACCTCCAGAGCACAGAACGCAAAAAGATCGTTGTAAGCACGAGCTCGTTCAATAAATAGACGATCAGAATAGAATGGTTCGTTTAGAGAAGGTAGATTAAGAACGTTGTAAGCTCCTTCTCCACAACACCACTTTTTTCTATTCTTTTCCTCATCAAACAGTCGTGCTTTGCAATGGGGACATCTGTGACAGTCATCGTCCCAAAGACTAACTCTTTTAAGTCTGTATTCACTGACATAGTCAAGTAAATCTCCCCTCCAACGAGCCATGGGTCCATGTTTGACTATTTCCCGAGCAAGTGAAACGGGCAAATAACGTAGTTCGGAAAGCTTTGGATTTTTCAAACGAAAAATCTGAACTCTCTGAGAAGAGGCTTCAGAATTCCGAAGATCATACAACCTAACGGCTTCCCTATGAGATTCAGGGTGATTTTTAGTTGACCGTTGAACATACTCCGTGTTCTTCTCAGGATGGTTATCAGAGAACCTCTTTTTTGCCGCAATCACTTGCTCTTCCCGGGTTGTTAAAAGAGACTTTGGACGGCCGCGTTTAATTTTTTTTGGCCTTCCACGGCCTTTCTTAGTATGAACTACGTTTGGCTCAAGAACTGTACTGCAAGTAGATGGGATAGCTGGGGGAGTTAAACTAAGTGCTGGAGGATCAACGTCTGCTGTTAATGGAGGAGGCTCAGACTGCAAAACATTCAAATTTTGGTCAATGGGTTGAGCAAACTTGACCCGTGTGATGTTGTACTGTCCCGCACAGAAAGAAGAATTCGCCATCAACAAAGAAGCCAGTGACGAGAAGCTGTTGCAAAAAAACAGCCGCGCAAAGTTTTCCTTGCTATTGTGGTCTCTTCGACGGTTTTCGTTCACAGCGTGAGAATCAAAGAGGTATAAATGCCCATGATCACGCCAAAATGAAACTGTCACAAGCTGCCCGGTAAACAGAAAACCCCCATCAACAGTATCTTCACGCAACAGGTTTTCAAGGATGTCAGACAGAGATTTGACTGAATCGACGAACTCATCCGTGCATGAAGGATACAGCCCATTGCAGACGTACGATATTTCTGCTATCGTGGCAGTTTTACTATCAAATTCTACCCTTCGTACAAGGTCCTCCGGGTACAAGTATCTGTTGAGAACGTGATTCTCATGACGAGATCTCGTGTAGAGCCGATCACCCGCCATAAGAATCTCATCAATACCAGGTGTGGAAAAATTCCCACCAAGCACACGCCACGCCAAAGCCGAAGCTGACATCGCCATACATTGGGCATTTCGGCTGTATGCGTCAAACCGAGAGTCATCCTGATGGAATGACCCTCGGGCAATGCATTTAAAACTCATTGCAGAGCAAGGGAATATGAAAATATTGCCACATAAGGATTAAGTAGTAGCCCATAAATTGAAGATAACAGGCAAATCGTGTCCATGTACCATAACAGTTTCATATCAGCGAGAATCTAAAGGTAATATGTGTTTTCAAACATTATGAACGATTGATGTTTAAAAAACAGCTTTGGGAGGCTTATGTAGGGGGGGGAGACGAAAATATTTATAAAAAAATAACCCTGCCAAACATTTGAAAAATGTTTGATTTGTTAGTTTAATCGTCTATTTTGATTTTGGTACGTACTGTATTACCGACATGAAGTATTTTAACGAGAAATTGAAGTACAATAGGAGCGTGAAAGAAACGGACGATTGAATTATTTTCTGAAATAAAAATTTACTTTAAATGATAAGAAAGACATTTATATAATTATCCTATAAGACATTTATTATAATCAGCAACAAATCAGCAGTTACCAAAGCTGCATAAACAGCAACAATTGAAATCATATAAGGCAAATTGTATTAAAGCCAAATTACTGACAATTGGCAAATTGTATACAATTTTAACTTTATATGCATTTTTAATGCTAAGAACTGCTTATATTATTTGTAAGTTTTAACATATATGCTTTACAGATGATGTGTACCAAATTTCAGCCCTCTACGTTAAATATCAAGCCAACTAGAGCTGAAAAACCACGGGGAAACCTTCGAAAATTGAAATCTCTAGAGCTATCTAAGGGTGAAGGAGACGAGATAGAGCAAAAAGTCATAGGACCAAAGTTGTAGATCGTGAAAAATCCGTGACACATGGTGCAGTCCGTTTCTTGATAGGACCATCCGTTCGGCCACTAGAGCTTAAAATAACAGTTTATAAAAAAACGCTTTTTTTAAGATTTTTTATAATTTTTTTTGAGGAGGTTAATATTTAAAATTGAGGGTTTTTATATTTTTCCCCATATTTTTAGGTAATGAGGAAAGAGCGTGCCAAATTTCAGGTTCCTAGCTCATCTGGAAGTTGAAGAGAATTCGTATCCTTAATCAGTTACACAAGCGGTCGTATATATGTTAGATTCTAGGTACTGTGCAATTACGCAATTCGCACATCAGCTGATTGTTGCAATACGATCCTCTAGCCTACTGCGGAAGTCTAAATCGGTATTAATGAAGGAGGTCCTTAAAGACTATGTTCTTCACGTAAGGAATTCCGTCGTGAACCCTCTCTGGGCGGACGAGAACAACGATATGGTCTGGGTGCCTAACTCTACTCAGCAAAACGTAGAGCTGACCATGGGTAAAGCAATCCGTGCGTAGGTCAACACCGACTGATTCTATCGTCTGACCTTGGCTTTTGTGTCCGGTCATACAATAGGCCAACATAAGTGGGAACTGACGTCGGCGGACCCGAAGCGGCGAACCCTCGACAAACGCAAACGTAAAAATAATTCTGGGAATACATATAGGTTGCGTTTGTCCAGGAAGTCTGACAGTAACCAAGCGGTTGGTGATTGCAGTTACTATGACTTTAGTGCCGTTTACAAGTCCCTCAGCGATGTTGAGGTTCCTCATGACGAGGCACACGGAACCGACTTTGAGTCGCAGGATGTGATCTGGAACACCATTTCCACTGGCTTGGTTCAGGAGTTGCACATCAACATCCAGCCCATCGTCGTTTTGTCTATCCACAGAGTCGGCACTCCTTAACACATAAAGGTGACCGTCCAAAGAATTCAAGATTAGGTCGTTGATTTCCTTGACGTTCACGATTAGAGTTGAGAGTATTGCACGCCGGGAACACAAATCGGAATCCAAGAGGTCATTAGCTGGAAAGACGGAACCAATCAAATCGGCCAAAGACGTCACATGTCTAATTCCAAAGAGTGGAATCAGATTTTGACCATCCCGCCCCTCCTCAAGAAGAGCCGAAGGAATTGATCCATTTCCTACACCGAGAAGGAATTCTGAGTAGGCGATGGAACCACTGGTTCGATGCGGAGTCGTCAGAGAAAACACTTTGAAACACCCCCATAGATGAGACGCCCGAAGTGAAACACGAGCAACGTCTGATGGCGTGCGAGCATTAACAACGACAGGCGCAATCTGACGGAAATCCCCGGAGCAAAGGAAGATTTTACCTCCGAATGGCACAGATGAATTCATAAGGTCTCGAAGAGATCGGTCAAGTATCTCGAAAACGAAGCGATGTGCCATTGGTGCCTCATCAAAAACAATGAGTTGTGCCGCTCTTATAAGTTCTGCTCGCTGGGAACCGTTGGTGATATTCCAAAAGCCAGTGCCATCCCCGAGATCCAGTGGAAGCCGAAACATACTATGCGCTGTAGTGCCACCTGGCATGTTTCCAGCAGCAATCCCTGAGCTTGCCACAGCGAGAGCAACCTGTCGACAACCTCTCACGTATGCTAGGATGACGCGAATGAGAGAAGTTTTCCCATAGCCCCCTGGCCCATCCAGAAAGATCACTTTGGACGACCTGCGATCGCCGCGGTTATTAAGAATTGAACGAATATACTCAAAAACCTGTTTCTGATCATCAGACAGCTTGTCAACCCACTCCTCCACCAACGCTCTTTGTTGATTTTCACCGTAGATGAGCAGTTCCCTTCCCAACTCAGTAGTGTCATCCTCTACATCGGGGAGACCGTGATCGGATAAACAGGAACCCTGACGGCGTAAACTACGATCGATTTCGACGAGGGCAAGATGGTAGGCCAACTCTGGATCATGGGGATTTCTTTCAATGTGATCCTCGCAAACAAGGTCTCTGAACTTGTCCCACAATATTGCTGCAGGAGCCCCCATGTTGCAAAGGAGCACAAAGAAAGAGCGGAGTCTCGGGCCTGTCATGAATTGCGCAGCCTCTCGCAATGCGTAGTCGTATTCATCTTCATCTTCGACTAAACCGAGTCTCCTTGCGAGTTCCTGGAACGTGCGACAGTTGGGTCCACCCCGTGACAGAAGGTCGAGGTAACCACGACAAGGTACAAACATTAGAAGAAGACGAAGGTAGTATTGTTCTGTCCGGCTTGGAGAAACCCAAAACATTCTACAAACCTTCTCACCACGCTTGCGAGCCGTAATAAAGTGCTGGCCGTCAGGATGATCAAAAACTTCCGCATTTGTAGGACGTTTAGAGTGTACCATAAACCGCTCATAAAAAGATTGATAAGTCAAACTGTCAAATATTGAATTATGAGGACGGTCGAAGTACACGATAAGTTTAGAGCTTGCTTTGGCAGTAGCATTCTCCAGGTCATTAGGACGGAAACAGACGGATTGTTTTCCCTCGAGGTGAACTGGAAGACTCTCGACGCTGGGCTTGGATTCAGAAACGGGGAAGTCTAGGAGTCTCCAGCAAGCATCACTTGCACCAACCATTCTTTTCGTCACATAATGATCTACCTCGTCATCTTGCTTACTGATGGGAGTGACAGTGACGTTCTGCAGGGAAGCTCCCTTCATAAGGTATTTGAAGAGGTATTTGATTACGCGACGAGTTGAAGCAAGCTCTAAGTTTATGTGCGCCTCATATTTCAAGATTAGTGCGGAGTTGTATGGTACTATCCATCCGTCATGAACGGGAATGGACTTGTTTCTGGAAATTATTACCCCCTTGTTATTGTAGTCCCGCTTATACTGTACGAAGCCTCTTTCATCTACGTGAGTAATTTCACAGGAAGGCTTGGGGAAGAACTTAGTGCAGTGACCTTTTGCAGAGTCCCAGCATAGGAAATCAGTTCGGTGGTCAGTGCCACAAGGCCCGTGAACCATATGTTGTAGAACCAACTTTCTAAGACGACCACCGGCCTCTTCCTCAGAAGGGATGTCCGCGCGGATAATAGAATCAATATCGGCCGCTTGTACGGGACCATCGCCGTTGATCTTAAACACAATATGTGCATGAGGAAGGCCGCGCATCTGAAATTCTATGACAAAAACAAGGTAGGCCGGATGACCGAACATTGCTCCACTGTGAAGGTCTCGGAGAAGTTCCAACAGTTTAATGCGGAAGACTCTGCACGCAGTACTAGGGTCACTACGCTTCCCTCCGCGGGGGCAAGCCTTCTTGTTTTCTTCCCATTGGGCGCTGTAAGTGAAGGTGAGGAAGAATGTAGGGGGTCCTAGGCGAGATACAAGTGCCATTGCGTTTTCGTAATGAACTTTCATGTATCTAGGACCCCCTGTAAAAGAACTTGGAAGGTAAACTTTACCAGGTTGAGCCCCACCCTCACCCTGAACAGTTTCATCATTAATAATGTCATTCCGGACTTGTCTTGACTGTTGTGCGTTTACAATTTCGTCCACGGGTGCAACCCGCATGGCATTTCCAGACGATTTCGTCTGAGAAAATTTAATAAATCGCAGCTTCTCTTCCTCATACCTCGCAAACATTTCAACCTGCCAAGCTTGAGACAGGCGGCCAAAATGGGAAAATCGAGGCTCAGAAAGTAAGAGACAACGCGAGTATTTGTACTGAGTCAGTTTTTTACCGCGATTGTCTAGACGGCCAACATGCCAACCCAAGGTTCCTTGCGGGTACAACAAAGGATATTGGAAGGGTTCCATTAGGGGGCTAAGAAGATCCATGGAAGTGGGTCTGTCACAGCCATTTTTCCAAATTGTTAGCCTTCGAGGTTCATTCATAGTCTCGTCATTACTAAGCACGGCATGAACCTCAACGCCTGTTTGTCTGTCACCTAGGACTGGGCCATGGGTAGACCTACTTGTTACTTGGAAATCCAAGTGAGCGTGCACAGATGGTTCACTACTCAGTCGTCGATAATGTTCAATAAAAGGATTCTCGCGAAAGAGGAACCGCGTAATGTTATCAGTGATGTCACCATCAAGTGACCTCCCCATTGCAATGTGACGACGTTCCTCACCATCATCGATGTACAATTTGGACCGGTTTACAAACTGAACAGTCCCAGATTTGGTCGTAAACTTTTGACCCGGGGCATCCAGGTTGTAAACTTGGTGGTACATCCTACCTTCGATCTTAAAAAAAGACAGACCGCTAGGATGGCGATACCCACCTGTCACCTCCAGAGCACAGAACGCAAAAAGATCGTTGTAAGCACGAGCTCGTTCAATAAATAGACGATCAGAATAGAATGGTTCGTTTAGAGAAGGTAGATTAAGAACGTTGTAAGCTCCTTCTCCACAACACCACTTTTTTCTATTCTTTTCCTCATCAAACAGTCGTGCTTTGCAATGGGGACATCTGTGACAGTCATCGTCCCAAAGACTAACTCTTTTAAGTCTGTATTCACTGACATAGTCAAGTAAATCTCCCCTCCAACGAGCCATGGGTCCATGTTTGACTATTTCCCGAGCAAGTGAAACGGGCAAATAACGTAGTTCGGAAAGCTTTGGATTTTTCAAACGAAAAATCTGAACTCTCTGAGAAGAGGCTTCAGAATTCCGAAGATCATACAACCTAACGGCTTCCCTATGAGATTCAGGGTGATTTTTAGTTGACCGTTGAACATACTCCGTGTTCTTCTCAGGATGGTTATCAGAGAACCTCTTTTTTGCCGCAATCACTTGCTCTCCCCGGGTTGTTAAAAGAGACTTTGGACGGCCGCGTTTAATTTTTTTTGGCCTTCCACGGCCTTTCTTAGTATGAACTACGTTTGGCTCAAGAACTGTACTGCAAGTAGATGGGATAGCTGGGGGAGTTAAACTAAGTGCTGGAGGATCAACGTCTGCTGTTAATGGAGGAGGCTCAGACTGCAAAACATTCAAATTTTGGTCAATGGGTTGAGCAAACTTGACCCGTGTGATGTTGTACTGTCCCGCACAGAAAGAAGAATTCGCCATCAACAAAGAAGCCAGTGACGAGAAGCTGTTGCAAAAAAACAGCCGCGCAAAGTTTTCCTTGCTATTGTGGTCTCTTCGACGGTTTTCGTTCACAGCGTGAGAATCAAAGAGGTATAAATGCCCATGATCACGCCAAAATGAAACTGTCACAAGCTGCCCGGTAAACAGAAAACCCCCATCAACAGTATCTTCACGCAACAGGTTTTCAAGGATGTCAGACAGAGATTTGACTGAATCGACGAACTCATCCGTGCATGAAGGATACAGCCCATTGCAGACGTACGATATTTCTGCTATCGTGGCAGTTTTACTATCAAATTCTACCCTTCGTACAAGGTCCTCCGGGTACAAGTATCTGTTGAGAACGTGATTCTCATGACGAGATCTCGTGTAGAGCCGATCACCCGCCATAAGAATCTCATCAATACCAGGTGTGGAAAAATTCCCACCAAGCACACGCCACGCCAAAGCCGAAGCTGACATCGCCATACATTGGGCATTTCGGCTGTATGCGTCAAACCGAGAGTCATCCTGATGGAATGACCCTCGGGCAATGCATTTAAAACTCATTGCAGAGCAAGGGAATATGAAAATATTGCCACATAAGGATTAAGTAGTAGCCCATAAATTGAAGATAACAGGCAAATCGTGTCCATGTACCATAACAGTTTCATATCAGCGAGAATCTAAAGGTAATATGTGTTTTCAAACATTATGAACGATTGATGTTTAAAAAACAGCTTTGGGAGGCTTATGTAGGGGGGGGGAGACGAAAATATTTATAAAAAAATAACCCTGCCAAACATTTGAAAAATGTTTGATTTGTTAGTTTAATCGTCTATTTTGATTTTGGTACGTACTGTATTACCGACATGAAGTATTTTAACGAGAAATTGAAGTACAATAGGAGCGTGAAAGAAACGGACGATTGAATTATTTTCTGAAATAAAAATTTACTTTAAATGATAAGAAAGACATTTATATAATTATCCTATAAGACATTTATTATAATCAGCAACAAATCAGCAGTTACCAAAGCTGCATAAACAGCAACAATTGAAATCATATAAGGCAAATTGTATTAAAGCCAAATTACTGACAATTGGCAAATTGTATACAATTTTAACTTTATATGCATTTTTAATGCTAAGAACTGCTTATATTATTTGTAAGTTTTAACATATATGCTTTACAGATGATGTGTACCAAATTTCAGCCCTCTACGTTAAATATCAAGCCAACTAGAAGGTAGTATTGTTCTGTCCGGCTTGGAGAAACCCAAAACATTCTACAAACCTTCTCACCACGCTTGCGAGCCGTAATAAAGTGCTGGCCGTCAGGATGATCAAAAACTTCCGCATTTGTAGGACGTTTAGAGTGTACCATAAACCGCTCATAAAAAGATTGATAAGTCAAACTGTCAAATATTGAATTATGAGGACGGTCGAAGTACACGATAAGTTTAGAGCTTGCTTTGGCAGTAGCATTCTCCAGGTCATTAGGACGGAAACAGACGGATTGTTTTCCCTCGAGGTGAACTGGAAGACTCTCGACGCTGGGCTTGGATTCAGAAACGGGGAAGTCTAGGAGTCTCCAGCAAGCATCACTTGCACCAACCATTCTTTTCGTCACATAATGATCTACCTCGTCATCTTGCTTACTGATGGGAGTGACAGTGACGTTCTGCAGGGAAGCTCCCTTCATAAGGTATTTGAAGAGGTATTTGATTACGCGACGAGTTGAAGCAAGCTCTAAGTTTATGTGCGCCTCATATTTCAAGATTAGTGCGGAGTTGTATGGTACTATCCATCCGTCATGAACGGGAATGGACTTGTTTCTGGAAATTATTACCCCCTTGTTATTGTAGTCCCGCTTATACTGTACGAAGCCTCTTTCATCTACGTGAGTAATTTCACAGGAAGGCTTGGGGAAGAACTTAGTGCAGTGACCTTTTGCAGAGTCCCAGCATAGGAAATCAGTTCGGTGGTCAGTGCCACAAGGCCCGTGAACCATATGTTGTAGAACCAACTTTCTAAGACGACCACCGGCCTCTTCCTCAGAAGGGATGTCCGCGCGGATAATAGAATCAATATCGGCCGCTTGTACGGGACCATCGCCGTTGATCTTAAACACAATATGTGCATGAGGAAGGCCGCGCATCTGAAATTCTATGACAAAAACAAGGTAGGCCGGATGACCGAACATTGCTCCACTGTGAAGGTCTCGGAGAAGTTCCAACAGTTTAATGCGGAAGACTCTGCACGCAGTACTAGGGTCACTACGCTTCCCTCCGCGGGGGCAAGCCTTCTTGTTTTCTTCCCATTGGGCGCTGTAAGTGAAGGTGAGGAAGAATGTAGGGGGTCCTAGGCGAGATACAAGTGCCATTGCGTTTTCGTAATGAACTTTCATGTATCTAGGACCCCCTGTAAAAGAACTTGGAAGGTAAACTTTACCAGGTTGAGCCCCACCCTCACCCTGAACAGTTTCATCATTAATAATGTCATTCCGGACTTGTCTTGACTGTTGTGCGTTTACAATTTCGTCCACGGGTGCAACCCGCATGGCATTTCCAGACGATTTCGTCTGAGAAAATTTAATAAATCGCAGCTTCTCTTCCTCATACCTCGCAAACATTTCAACCTGCCAAGCTTGAGACAGGCGGCCAAAATGGGAAAATCGAGGCTCAGAAAGTAAGAGACAACGCGAGTATTTGTACTGAGTCAGTTTTTTACCGCGATTGTCTAGACGGCCAACATGCCAACCCAAGGTTCCTTGCGGGTACAACAAAGGATATTGGAAGGGTTCCATTAGGGGGCTAAGAAGATCCATGGAAGTGGGTCTGTCACAGCCATTTTTCCAAATTGTTAGCCTTCGAGGTTCATTCATAGTCTCGTCATTACTAAGCACGGCATGAACCTCAACGCCTGTTTGTCTGTCACCTAGGACTGGGCCATGGGTAGACCTACTTGTTACTTGGAAATCCAAGTGAGCGTGCACAGATGGTTCACTACTCAGTCGTCGATAATGTTCAATAAAAGGATTCTCGCGAAAGAGGAACCGCGTAATGTTATCAGTGATGTCACCATCAAGTGACCTCCCCATTGCAATGTGACGACGTTCCTCACCATCATCGATGTACAATTTGGACCGGTTTACAAACTGAACAGTCCCAGATTTGGTCGTAAACTTTTGACCCGGGGCATCCAGGTTGTAAACTTGGTGGTACATCCTACCTTCGATCTTAAAAAAAGACAGACCGCTAGGATGGCGATACCCACCTGTCACCTCCAGAGCACAGAACGCAAAAAGATCGTTGTAAGCACGAGCTCGTTCAATAAATAGACGATCAGAATAGAATGGTTCGTTTAGAGAAGGTAGATTAAGAACGTTGTAAGCTCCTTCTCCACAACACCACTTTTTTCTATTCTTTTCCTCATCAAACAGTCGTGCTTTGCAATGGGGACATCTGTGACAGTCATCGTCCCAAAGACTAACTCTTTTAAGTCTGTATTCACTGACATAGTCAAGTAAATCTCCCCTCCAACGAGCCATGGGTCCATGTTTGACTATTTCCCGAGCAAGTGAAACGGGCAAATAACGTAGTTCGGAAAGCTTTGGATTTTTCAAACGAAAAATCTGAACTCTCTGAGAAGAGGCTTCAGAATTCCGAAGATCATACAACCTAACGGCTTCCCTATGAGATTCAGGGTGATTTTTAGTTGACCGTTGAACATACTCCGTGTTCTTCTCAGGATGGTTATCAGAGAACCTCTTTTTTGCCGCAATCACTTGCTCTTCCCGGGTTGTTAAAAGAGACTTTGGACGGCCGCGTTTAATTTTTTTTGGCCTTCCACGGCCTTTCTTAGTATGAACTACGTTTGGCTCAAGAACTGTACTGCAAGTAGATGGGATAGCTGGGGGAGTTAAACTAAGTGCTGGAGGATCAACGTCTGCTGTTAATGGAGGAGGCTCAGACTGCAAAACATTCAAATTTTGGTCAATGGGTTGAGCAAACTTGACCCGTGTGATGTTGTACTGTCCCGCACAGAAAGAAGAATTCGCCATCAACAAAGAAGCCAGTGACGAGAAGCTGTTGCAAAAAAACAGCCGCGCAAAGTTTTCCTTGCTATTGTGGTCTCTTCGACGGTTTTCGTTCACAGCGTGAGAATCAAAGAGGTATAAATGCCCATGATCACGCCAAAATGAAACTGTCACAAGCTGCCCGGTAAACAGAAAACCCCCATCAACAGTATCTTCACGCAACAGGTTTTCAAGGATGTCAGACAGAGATTTGACTGAATCGACGAACTCATCCGTGCATGAAGGATACAGCCCATTGCAGACGTACGATATTTCTGCTATCGTGGCAGTTTTACTATCAAATTCTACCCTTCGTACAAGGTCCTCCGGGTACAAGTATCTGTTGAGAACGTGATTCTCATGACGAGATCTCGTGTAGAGCCGATCACCCGCCATAAGAATCTCATCAATACCAGGTGTGGAAAAATTCCCACCAAGCACACGCCACGCCAAAGCCGAAGCTGACATCGCCATACATTGGGCATTTCGGCTGTATGCGTCAAACCGAGAGTCATCCTGATGGAATGACCCTCGGGCAATGCATTTAAAACTCATTGCAGAGCAAGGGAATATGAAAATATTGCCACATAAGGATTAAGTAGTAGCCCATAAATTGAAGATAACAGGCAAATCGTGTCCATGTACCATAACAGTTTCATATCAGCGAGAATCTAAAGGTAATATGTGTTTTCAAACATTATGAACGATTGATGTTTAAAAAACAGCTTTGGGAGGCTTATGTAGGGGGGGGAGACGAAAATATTTATAAAAAAATAACCCTGCCAAACATTTGAAAAATGTTTGATTTGTTAGTTTAATCGTCTATTTTGATTTTGGTACGTACTGTATTACCGACATGAAGTATTTTAACGAGAAATTGAAGTACAATAGGAGCGTGAAAGAAACGGACGATTGAATTATTTTCTGAAATAAAAATTTACTTTAAATGATAAGAAAGACATTTATATAATTATCCTATAAGACATTTATTATAATCAGCAACAAATCAGCAGTTACCAAAGCTGCATAAACAGCAACAATTGAAATCATATAAGGCAAATTGTATTAAAGCCAAATTACTGACAATTGGCAAATTGTATACAATTTTAACTTTATATGCATTTTTAATGCTAAGAACTGCTTATATTATTTGTAAGTTTTAACATATATGCTTTACAGATGATGTGTACCAAATTTCAGCCCTCTACGTTAAATATCAAGCCAACTAGAGCTGAAAAACCACGGGGAAACCTTCGAAAATTGAAATTTCTAGAGCTATCTAAGGGTGAAGGAGACGAGATAGAGCAAAAAGTCATAGGACCAAAGTTGTAGATCGTGAAAAATCCGTGACACATGGTGCAGTCCGTTTCTTGATAGGACCATCCGTTCGGCCACTAGAGCTTAAAATAACAGTTTATAAAAAAACGCTTTTTTTAAGATTTTTTATAATTTTTTTTGAGGAGGTTAATATTTAAAATTGAGGGTTTTTATATTTTTCCCCATATTTTTAGGTAATGAGGAAAGAGCGTGCCAAATTTCAGGTTCCTAGCTCATCTGGAAGTTGAAGAGAATTCGTATCCTTAATCAGTTACACAAGCGGTCGTATATATGTTAGATTCTAGGTACTGTGCAATTACGCAATTCGCACATCAGCTGATTGTTGCAATACGATCCTCTAGCCTACTGCGGAAGTCTAAATCGGTATTAATGAAGGAGGTCCTTAAAGACTATGTTCTTCACGTAAGGAATTCCGTCGTGAACCCTCTCTGGGCGGACGAGAACAACGATATGGTCTGGGTGCCTAACTCTACTCAGCAAAACGTAGAGCTGACCATGGGTAAAGCAATCCGTGCGTAGGTCAACACCGACTGATTCTATCGTCTGACCTTGGCTTTTGTGTCCGGTCATACAATAGGCCAACATAAGTGGGAACTGACGTCGGCGGACCCGAAGCGGCGAACCCTCGACAAACGCAAACGTAAAAATAATTCTGGGAATACATATAGGTTGCGTTTGTCCAGGAAGTCTGACAGTAACCAAGCGGTTGGTGATTGCAGTTACTATGACTTTAGTGCCGTTTACAAGTCCCTCAGCGATGTTGAGGTTCCTCATGACGAGGCACACGGAACCGACTTTGAGTCGCAGGATGTGATCTGGAACACCATTTCCACTGGCTTGGTTCAGGAGTTGCACATCAACATCCAGCCCATCGTCGTTTTGTCTATCCACAGAGTCGGCACTCCTTAACACATAAAGGTGACCGTCCAAAGAATTCAAGATTAGGTCGTTGATTTCCTTGACGTTCACGATTAGAGTTGAGAGTATTGCACGCCGGGAACACAAATCGGAATCCAAGAGGTCATTAGCTGGAAAGACGGAACCAATCAAATCGGCCAAAGACGTCACATGTCTAATTCCAAAGAGTGGAATCAGATTTTGACCATCCCGCCCCTCCTCAAGAAGAGCCGAAGGAATTGATCCATTTCCTACACCGAGAAGGAATTCTGAGTAGGCGATGGAACCACTGGTTCGACGCGGAGTCGTCAGAGAAAACACTTTGAAACACCCCCATAGATGAGACGCCCGAAGTGAAACACGAGCAACGTCTGATGGCGTGCGAGCATTAACAACGACAGGCGCAATCTGACGGAAATCCCCGGAGCAAAGGAAGATTTTACCTCCGAATGGCACAGATGAATTCATAAGGTCTCGAAGAGATCGGTCAAGTATCTCGAAAACGAAGCGATGTGCCATTGGTGCCTCATCAAAAACAATGAGTTGTGCCGCTCTTATAAGTTCTGCTCGCTGGGAACCGTTGGTGATATTCCAAAAGCCAGTGCCATCCCCGAGATCCAGTGGAAGCCGAAACATACTATGCGCTGTAGTGCCACCTGGCATGTTTCCAGCAGCAATCCCTGAGCTTGCCACAGCGAGAGCAACCTGTCGACAACCTCTCACGTATGCTAGGATGACGCGAATGAGAGAAGTTTTCCCATAGCCCCCTGGCCCATCCAGAAAGATCACTTTGGACGACCTGCGATCGCCGCGGTTATTAAGAATTGAACGAATATACTCAAAAACCTGTTTCTGATCATCAGACAGCTTGTCAACCCACTCCTCCACCAACGCTCTTTGTTGATTTTCACCGTAGATGAGCAGTTCCCTTCCCAACTCAGTAGTGTCATCCTCTACATCGGGGAGACCGTGATCGGATAAACAGGAACCCTGACGGCGTAAACTACGATCGATTTCGACGAGGGCAAGATGGTAGGCCAACTCTGGATCATGGGGATTTCTTTCAATGTGATCCTCGCAAACAAGGTCTCTGAACTTGTCCCACAATATTGCTGCAGGAGCCCCCATGTTGCAAAGGAGCACAAAGAAAGAGCGGAGTCTCGGGCCTGTCATGAATTGCGCAGCCTCTCGCAATGCGTAGTCGTATTCATCTTCATCTTCGACTAAACCGAGTCTCCTTGCGAGTTCCTGGAACGTGCGACAGTTGGGTCCACCCCGTGACAGAAGGTCGAGGTAACCACGACAAGGTACAAACATTAGAAGAAGACGAAGGTAGTATTGTTCTGTCCGGCTTGGAGAAACCCAAAACATTCTACAAACCTTCTCACCACGCTTGCGAGCCGTAATAAAGTGCTGGCCGTCAGGATGATCAAAAACTTCCGCATTTGTAGGACGTTTAGAGTGTACCATAAACCGCTCATAAAAAGATTGATAAGTCAAACTGTCAAATATTGAATTATGAGGACGGTCGAAGTACACGATAAGTTTAGAGCTTGCTTTGGCAGTAGCATTCTCCAGGTCATTAGGACGGAAACAGACGGATTGTTTTCCCTCGAGGTGAACTGGAAGACTCTCGACGCTGGGCTTGGATTCAGAAACGGGGAAGTCTAGGAGTCTCCAGCAAGCATCACTTGCACCAACCATTCTTTTCGTCACATAATGATCTACCTCGTCATCTTGCTTACTGATGGGAGTGACAGTGACGTTCTGCAGGGAAGCTCCCTTCATAAGGTATTTGAAGAGGTATTTGATTACGCGACGAGTTGAAGCAAGCTCTAAGTTTATGTGCGCCTCATATTTCAAGATTAGTGCGGAGTTGTATGGTACTATCCATCCGTCATGAACGGGAATGGACTTGTTTCTGGAAATTATTACCCCCTTGTTATTGTAGTCCCGCTTATACTGTACGAAGCCTCTTTCATCTACGTGAGTAATTTCACAGGAAGGCTTGGGGAAGAACTTAGTGCAGTGACCTTTTGCAGAGTCCCAGCATAGGAAATCAGTTCGGTGGTCAGTGCCACAAGGCCCGTGAACCATATGTTGTAGAACCAACTTTCTAAGACGACCACCGGCCTCTTCCTCAGAAGGGATGTCCGCGCGGATAATAGAATCAATATCGGCCGCTTGTACGGGACCATCGCCGTTGATCTTAAACACAATATGTGCATGAGGAAGGCCGCGCATCTGAAATTCTATGACAAAAACAAGGTAGGCCGGATGACCGAACATTGCTCCACTGTGAAGGTCTCGGAGAAGTTCCAACAGTTTAATGCGGAAGACTCTGCACGCAGTACTAGGGTCACTACGCTTCCCTCCGCGGGGGCAAGCCTTCTTGTTTTCTTCCCATTGGGCGCTGTAAGTGAAGGTGAGGAAGAATGTAGGGGGTCCTAGGCGAGATACAAGTGCCATTGCGTTTTCGTAATGAACTTTCATGTATCTAGGACCCCCTGTAAAAGAACTGGGAAGGTAAACTTTACCAGGTTGAGCCCCACCCTCACCCTGAACAGTTTCATCATTAATAATGTCATTCCGGACTTGTCTTGACTGTTGTGCGTTTACAATTTCGTCCACGGGTGCAACCCGCATGGCATTTCCAGACGATTTCGTCTGAGAAAATTTAATAAATCGCAGCTTCTCTTCCTCATACCTCGCAAACATTTCAACCTGCCAAGCTTGAGACAGGCGGCCAAAATGGGAAAATCGAGGCTCAGAAAGTAAGAGACAACGCGAGTATTTGTACTGAGTCAGTTTTTTACCGCGATTGTCTAGACGGCCAACATGCCAACCCAAGGTTCCTTGCGGGTACAACAAAGGATATTGGAAGGGTTCCATTAGGGGGCTAAGAAGATCCATGGAAGTGGGTCTGTCACAGCCATTTTTCCAAATTGTTAGCCTTCGAGGTTCATTCATAGTCTCGTCATTACTAAGCACGGCATGAACCTCAACGCCTGTTTGTCTGTCACCTAGGACTGGGCCATGGGTAGACCTACTTGTTACTTGGAAATCCAAGTGAGCGTGCACAGATGGTTCACTACTTAGTCGTCGATAATGTTCAATAAAAGGATTCTCGCGAAAGAGGAACCGCGTAATGTTATCAGTGATGTCACCATCAAGTGACCTCCCCATTGCAATGTGACGACGTTCCTCACCATCATCGATGTACAATTTGGACCGGTTTACAAACTGAACAGTCCCAGATTTGGTCGTAAACTTTTGACCCGGGGCATCCAGGTTGTAAACTTGGTGGTACATCCTACCTTCGATCTTAAAAAAAGACAGACCGCTAGGATGGCGATACCCACCTGTCACCTCCAGAGCACAGAACGCAAAAAGATCGTTGTAAGCACGAGCTCGTTCAATAAATAGACGATCAGAATAGAATGGTTCGTTTAGAGAAGGTAGATTAAGAACGTTGTAAGCTCCTTCTCCACAACACCACTTTTTTCTATTCTTTTCCTCATCAAACAGTCGTGCTTTGCAATGGGGACATCTGTGACAGTCATCGTCCCAAAGACTAACTCTTTTAAGTCTGTATTCACTGACATAGTCAAGTAAATCTCCCCTCCAACGAGCCATGGGTCCATGTTTGACTATTTCCCGAGCAAGTGAAACGGGCAAATAACGTAGTTCGGAAAGCTTTGGATTTTTCAAACGAAAAATCTGAACTCTCTGAGAAGAGGCTTCAGAATTCCGAAGATCATACAACCTAACGGCTTCCCTATGAGATTCAGGGTGATTTTTAGTTGACCGTTGAACATACTCCGTGTTCTTCTCAGGATGGTTATCAGAGAACCTCTTTTTTGCCGCAATCACTTGCTCTTCCCGGGTTGTTAAAAGAGACTTTGGACGGCCGCGTTTAATTTTTTTTGGCCTTCCACGGCCTTTCTTAGTATGAACTACGTTTGGCTCAAGAACTGTACTGCAAGTAGATGGGATAGCTGGGGGAGTTAAACTAAGTGCTGGAGGATCAACGTCTGCTGTTAATGGAGGAGGCTCAGACTGCAAAACATTCAAATTTTGGTCAATGGGTTGAGCAAACTTGACCCGTGTGATGTTGTACTGTCCCGCACAGAAAGAAGAATTCGCCATCAACAAAGAAGCCAGTGACGAGAAGCTGTTGCAAAAAAACAGCCGCGCAAAGTTTTCCTTGCTATTGTGGTCTCTTCGACGGTTTTCGTTCACAGCGTGAGAATCAAAGAGGTATAAATGCCCATGATCACGCCAAAATGAAACTGTCACAAGCTGCCCGGTAAACAGAAAACCCCCATCAACAGTATCTTCACGCAACAGGTTTTCAAGGATGTCAGACAGAGATTTGACTGAATCGACGAACTCATCCGTGCATGAAGGATACAGCCCATTGCAGACGTACGATATTTCTGCTATCGTGGCAGTTTTACTATCAAATTCTACCCTTCGTACAAGGTCCTCCGGGTACAAGTATCTGTTGAGAACGTGATTCTCATGACGAGATCTCGTGTAGAGCCGATCACCCGCCATAAGAATCTCATCAATACCAGGTGTGGAAAAATTCCCACCAAGCACACGCCACGCCAAAGCCGAAGCTGACATCGCCATACATTGGGCATTTCGGCTGTATGCGTCAAACCGAGAGTCATCCTGATGGAATGACCCTCGGGCAATGCATTTAAAACTCATTGCAGAGCAAGGGAATATGAAAATATTGCCACATAAGGATTAAGTAGTAGCCCATAAATTGAAGATAACAGGCAAATCGTGTCCATGTACCATAACAGTTTCATATCAGCGAGAATCTAAAGGTAATATGTGTTTTCAAACATTATGAACGATTGATGTTT
Organism: Flexamia atlantica; assembly: GCA_035578135.1. Lineage (NCBI taxonomy): Eukaryota > Metazoa > Arthropoda > Insecta > Hemiptera > Cicadellidae > Flexamia > Flexamia atlantica. The sequence goes on along the minus strand of JAQJVK010000051.1, from coordinate 2,616,343 downwards.
AAAAAACAGCTTTGGGAGGCTTATGTAGGGGGGGGAGACGAAAATATTTATAAAAAAATAACCCTGCCAAACATTTGAAAAATGTTTGATTTGTTAGTTTAATCGTCTATTTTGATTTTGGTACGTACTGTATTACCGACATGAAGTATTTTAACGAGAAATTGAAGTACAATAGGAGCGTGAAAGAAACGGACGATTGAATTATTTTCTGAAATAAAAATTTACTTTAAATGATAAGAAAGACATTTATATAATTATCCTATAAGACATTTATTATAATCAGCAACAAATCAGCAGTTACCAAAGCTGCATAAACAGCAACAATTGAAATCATATAAGGCAAATTGTATTAAAGCCAAATTACTGACAATTGGCAAATTGTATACAATTTTAACTTTATATGCATTTTTAATGCTAAGAACTGCTTATATTATTTGTAAGTTTTAACATATATGCTTTACAGATGATGTGTACCAAATTTCAGCCCTCTACGTTAAATATCAAGCCAACTAGAGCTGAAAAACCACGGGGAAACCTTCGAAAATTGAAATTTCTAGAGCTATCTAAGGGTGAAGGAGACGAGATAGAGCAAAAAGTCATAGGACCAAAGTTGTAGATCGTGAAAAATCCGTGACACATGGTGCAGTCCGTTTCTTGATAGGACCATCCGTTCGGCCACTAGAGCTTAAAATAACAGTTTATAAAAAAACGCTTTTTTTAAGATTTTTTATAATTTTTTTTGAGGAGGTTAATATTTAAAATTGAGGGTTTTTATATTTTTCCCCATATTTTTAGGTAATGAGGAAAGAGCGTGCCAAATTTCAGGTTCCTAGCTCATCTGGAAGTTGAAGAGAATTCGTATCCTTAATCAGTTACACAAGCGGTCGTATATATGTTAGACTCGCCTTACGGCTCGCTGGGGGCTCCGCCCCCAGGCCCCCTTAAAGGGTTTCGCCCCAAAGCGAAGAGTTTGTATTGAAAGTAACAAAACGATTAAACTGTTTACAAAGCTCAGCAAAATTAATTATTCTTAGTTATGGGATTTATAGAAGGGGGGGGTAATTATTACTGTAATGAGTCATCAGCAAATAGATTAATTTCTGGAAAAGCAAATAGGTTTCAAACCCAGGGATATTTCACAAAAACCTATTCATTTAAAAATATGTATAAGATAAAAGTAAAATGTCAAAACCAATTTTCACCATAAGAATAATATGGGAAATGAGTATGCAGGTTAGCTGACATGAAAATGTAAAAATTTAAGTTTTTTTCAGTATTCCAGTAGGTAACAACTAAATAAAGATATCTACCAATGTTTTTCAGATTTGTTGAGAAATAAGCGATATATAGAATTTTACTTATTTCCTATACGGTAAACATTGAGACAAAGTACTGTATTTACCATAATCCATATCTCGGCAACCAATGGACAGAGGACAATTATTCACAGTACCAAATTGTTGGTTTTTCAATTTAAATCCAATGATCCAACCAGGATCTGATAATTTACATTTTCTATGTAAAAGATCCCAAAAACCCATTTGAGGGGTTTATCTCTCCCCTCCTAACCCCACCATCTGATGTTCCCATCAGGCTAGTGTTGGGTATTTCCTGTTCCTCCCTTTTGAATTAGTAAGATTTATAAGAACGCTATTTTAATAATCAAATTAAATCCAATTAAACTTAAAAAACAACGTATTACAGATTTTTTCCACATCATTACAGCGAGAAATGAGTATGTAAATTTGATGTCACAGAAATGAACGAATTGGGAAATTTAGGCCATTCTTCGACTAAACATCAACAACATCAAGCAACATAACAAACATTATTTTTAAAAAAATTAAAAAATAAAAACTAATATTATTGCTAATTTGTAACATAGCTTGTTTGCAATTTTTTGTAATTTTTTTGAGGAGGTTAAAACAAAAAATGGCGTTTTTGATCATGTTTCCTATATATTAACCATCCAAGAAATATTCATGCCGAATTTCAAGTTTCTAGCTAATCGGGAAGTATGGTTTGAACCGGGAAGAAATACCTCTAGAAAATCGCTGACATTTGGCGAATTTTGAAGTTTTTTAAGTTTATCTGCAATTTCATATGACAAACTAGTTATATTATTCCTGATTTGTGACATATATGCTGTAGAGTTGATTTATGCCAAATTTCAGCCCTCTAAGTATAGTATTATAACATATGGAGCTGAAAACCTGGAGGAAATGTTAAAATTGAACAAAAGTTTAACTTTTGAAGGCTATTTTAAGGGTTGAAACGGGGTGAATTCTGTGTATGTCCCCTGATAACCCTAAAGGATCAAACTTACTATCTCATTGTGAAATTTGAGGTCTGTAGGTTAAAAAAATATCAAAAAAATCATCAAAACCCAAAATAAACTGAAAAATTTATAAGAATTTTAACTTTAGAGGTCATTTTGGGAGTGAAGGAGGTGATATAAGGAAAAATACGTAATGACCAAAATTGTAGAAAATTTAATTTCAACTAAGGAAATAACCTTTGTTTTTGAATAGAACCTTTATTTTAGCCGCCAGAGGCAAAAATCAAACAGTACTTTTATTGAAATTCAAGTTTTCCCTCATTTCATCCCCTTTTAGGGGGTAAGGGGGGTTGAAATTGTTTGTTTTGAGGATTGTATATTTAGTATGACCACCCAATAAATATTCCCAAAAATTTATACGGGCCTACGTAGTATACCAAGTCAACTCTTGCCGGAAAACCCAGGTAAGATCTATGAAAATTGAAAAATCTAGTTCAATCTAAGGGTGAAGGAGACAAGATAGGACAAAAAGTCATAGGACCAAAATTGTGGATCATCAAAAATGCGTGGCACGTGGTGCAGTCCGCTTCTTGATAGGACCTCTAGTTTAGCCGCTACAGCCCTAAAACCAAATTCAAGTTTTCAGTCCTTTTTTAAAAATTCAAGTTTTCCCCCGTTTGGGGGGGTCGGGGGTGGAAATGTTTAGTTTTGACAATTTTTCCTGTGGTTTAATAACCAAAGGAATATTCGTGCCAAATTTCAAGTTTCTAGCTCATCGGGAAGTATGGTTTGAATTTGTATCCCGATGGGTGAGTTACACATGCGGCTGTATATATATATAGATTCTAGGTACTGTGCAATTACGCAATTCGCACATCAGCTGATTGTTGCAATACGATCCTCTAGCCTACTGCGGAAGTCTAAATCGGTATTAATGAAGGAGGTCCTTAAAGACTATGTTCTTCACGTAAGGAATTCCGTCGTGAACCCTCTCTGGGCGGACGAGAACAACGATATGGTCTGGGTGCCTAACTCTACTCAGCAAAACGTAGAGCTGACCATGGGTAAAGCAATCCGTGCGTAGGTCAACACCGACTGATTCTATCGTCTGACCTTGGCTTTTGTGTCCGGTCATACAATAGGCCAACATAAGTGGGAACTGACGTCGGCGGACCCGAAGCGGCGAACCCTCGACAAACGCAAACGTAAAAATAATTCTGGGAATACATATAGGTTGCGTTTGTCCAGGAAGTCTGACAGTAACCAAGCGGTTGGTGATTGCAGTTACTATGACTTTAGTGCCGTTTACAAGTCCCTCAGCGATGTTGAGGTTCCTCATGACGAGGCACACGGAACCGACTTTGAGTCGCAGGATGTGATCTGGAACACCATTTCCACTGGCTTGGTTCAGGAGTTGCACATCAACATCCAGCCCATCGTCGTTTTGTCTATCCACAGAGTCGGCACTCCTTAACACATAAAGGTGACCGTCCAAAGAATTCAAGATTAGGTCGTTGATTTCCTTGACGTTCACGATTAGAGTTGAGAGTATTGCACGCCGGGAACACAAATCGGAATCCAAGAGGTCATTAGCTGGAAAGACGGAACCAATCAAATCGGCCAAAGACGTCACATGTCTAATTCCAAAGAGTGGAATCAGATTTTGACCATCCCGCCCCTCCTCAAGAAGAGCCGAAGGAATTGATCCATTTCCTACACCGAGAAGGAATTCTGAGTAGGCGATGGAACCACTGGTTCGATGCGGAGTCGTCAGAGAAAACACTTTGAAACACCCCCATAGATGAGACGCCCGAAGTGAAACACGAGCAACGTCTGATGGCGTGCGAGCATTAACAACGACAGGCGCAATCTGACGGAAATCCCCGGAGCAAAGGAAGATTTTACCTCCGAATGGCACAGATGAATTCATAAGGTCTCGAAGAGATCGGTCAAGTATCTCGAAAACGAAGCGATGTGCCATTGGTGCCTCATCAAAAACAATGAGTTGTGCCGCTCTTATAAGTTCTGCTCGCTGGGAACCGTTGGTGATATTCCAAAAGCCAGTGCCATCCCCGAGATCCAGTGGAAGCCGAAACATACTATGCGCTGTAGTGCCACCTGGCATGTTTCCAGCAGCAATCCCTGAGCTTGCCACAGCGAGAGCAACCTGTCGACAACCTCTCACGTATGCTAGGATGACGCGAATGAGAGAAGTTTTCCCATAGCCCCCTGGCCCATCCAGAAAGATCACTTTGGACGACCTGCGATCGCCGCGGTTATTAAGAATTGAACGAATATACTCAAAAACCTGTTTCTGATCATCAGACAGCTTGTCAACCCACTCCTCCACCAACGCTCTTTGTTGATTTTCACCGTAGATGAGCAGTTCCCTTCCCAACTCAGTAGTGTCATCCTCTACATCGGGGAGACCGTGATCGGATAAACAGGAACCCTGACGGCGTAAACTACGATCGATTTCGACGAGGGCAAGATGGTAGGCCAACTCTGGATCATGGGGATTTCTTTCAATGTGATCCTCGCAAACAAGGTCTCTGAACTTGTCCCACAATATTGCTGCAGGAGCCCCCATGTTGCAAAGGAGCACAAAGAAAGAGCGGAGTCTCGGGCCTGTCATGAATTGCGCAGCCTCTCGCAATGCGTAGTCGTATTCATCTTCATCTTCGACTAAACCGAGTCTCCTTGCGAGTTCCTGGAACGTGCGACAGTTGGGTCCACCCCGTGACAGAAGGTCGAGGTAACCACGACAAGGTACAAACATTAGAAGAAGACGAAGGTAGTATTGTTCTGTCCGGCTTGGAGAAACCCAAAACATTCTACAAACCTTCTCACCACGCTTGCGAGCCGTAATAAAGTGCTGGCCGTCAGGATGATCAAAAACTTCCGCATTTGTAGGACGTTTAGAGTGTACCATAAACCGCTCATAAAAAGATTGATAAGTCAAACTGTCAAATATTGAATTATGAGGACGGTCGAAGTACACGATAAGTTTAGAGCTTGCTTTGGCAGTAGCATTCTCCAGGTCATTAGGACGGAAACAGACGGATTGTTTTCCCTCGAGGTGAACTGGAAGACTCTCGACGCTGGGCTTGGATTCAGAAACGGGGAAGTCTAGGAGTCTCCAGCAAGCATCACTTGCACCAACCATTCTTTTCGTCACATAATGATCTACCTCGTCATCTTGCTTACTGATGGGAGTGACAGTGACGTTCTGCAGGGAAGCTCCCTTCATAAGGTATTTGAAGAGGTATTTGATTACGCGACGAGTTGAAGCAAGCTCTAAGTTTATGTGCGCCTCATATTTCAAGATTAGTGCGGAGTTGTATGGTACTATCCATCCGTCATGAACGGGAATGGACTTGTTTCTGGAAATTATTACCCCCTTGTTATTGTAGTCCCGCTTATACTGTACGAAGCCTCTTTCATCTACGTGAGTAATTTCACAGGAAGGCTTGGGGAAGAACTTAGTGCAGTGACCTTTTGCAGAGTCCCAGCATAGGAAATCAGTTCGGTGGTCAGTGCCACAAGGCCCGTGAACCATATGTTGTAGAACCAACTTTCTAAGACGACCACCGGCCTCTTCCTCAGAAGGGATGTCCGCGCGGATAATAGAATCAATATCGGCCGCTTGTACGGGACCATCGCCGTTGATCTTAAACACAATATGTGCATGAGGAAGGCCGCGCATCTGAAATTCTATGACAAAAACAAGGTAGGCCGGATGACCGAACATTGCTCCACTGTGAAGGTCTCGGAGAAGTTCCAACAGTTTAATGCGGAAGACTCTGCACGCAGTACTAGGGTCACTACGCTTCCCTCCGCGGGGGCAAGCCTTCTTGTTTTCTTCCCATTGGGCGCTGTAAGTGAAGGTGAGGAAGAATGTAGGGGGTCCTAGGCGAGATACAAGTGCCATTGCGTTTTCGTAATGAACTTTCATGTATCTAGGACCCCCTGTAAAAGAACTTGGAAGGTAAACTTTACCAGGTTGAGCCCCACCCTCACCCTGAACAGTTTCATCATTAATAATGTCATTCCGGACTTGTCTTGACTGTTGTGCGTTTACAATTTCGTCCACGGGTGCAACCCGCATGGCATTTCCAGACGATTTCGTCTGAGAAAATTTAATAAATCGCAGCTTCTCTTCCTCATACCTCGCAAACATTTCAACCTGCCAAGCTTGAGACAGGCGGCCAAAATGGGAAAATCGAGGCTCAGAAAGTAAGAGACAACGCGAGTATTTGTACTGAGTCAGTTTTTTACCGCGATTGTCTAGACGGCCAACATGCCAACCCAAGGTTCCTTGCGGGTACAACAAAGGATATTGGAAGGGTTCCATTAGGGGGCTAAGAAGATCCATGGAAGTGGGTCTGTCACAGCCATTTTTCCAAATTGTTAGCCTTCGAGGTTCATTCATAGTCTCGTCATTACTAAGCACGGCATGAACCTCAACGCCTGTTTGTCTGTCACCTAGGACTGGGCCATGGGTAGACCTACTTGTTACTTGGAAATCCAAGTGAGCGTGCACAGATGGTTCACTACTCAGTCGTCGATAATGTTCAATAAAAGGATTCTCGCGAAAGAGGAACCGCGTAATGTTATCAGTGATGTCACCATCAAGTGACCTCCCCATTGCAATGTGACGACGTTCCTCACCATCATCGATGTACAATTTGGACCGGTTTACAAACTGAACAGTCCCAGATTTGGTCGTAAACTTTTGACCCGGGGCATCCAGGTTGTAAACTTGGTGGTACATCCTACCTTCGATCTTAAAAAAAGACAGACCGCTAGGATGGCGATACCCACCTGTCACCTCCAGAGCACAGAACGCAAAAAGATCGTTGTAAGCACGAGCTCGTTCAATAAATAGACGATCAGAATAGAATGGTTCGTTTAGAGAAGGTAGATTAAGAACGTTGTAAGCTCCTTCTCCACAACACCACTTTTTTCTATTCTTTTCCTCATCAAACAGTCGTGCTTTGCAATGGGGACATCTGTGACAGTCATCGTCCCAAAGACTAACTCTTTTAAGTCTGTATTCACTGACATAGTCAAGTAAATCTCCCCTCCAACGAGCCATGGGTCCATGTTTGACTATTTCCCGAGCAAGTGAAACGGGCAAATAACGTAGTTCGGAAAGCTTTGGATTTTTCAAACGAAAAATCTGAACTCTCTGAGAAGAGGCTTCAGAATTCCGAAGATCATACAACCTAACGGCTTCCCTATGAGATTCAGGGTGATTTTTAGTTGACCGTTGAACATACTCCGTGTTCTTCTCAGGATGGTTATCAGAGAACCTCTTTTTTGCCGCAATCACTTGCTCTTCCCGGGTTGTTAAAAGAGACTTTGGACGGCCGCGTTTAATTTTTTTTGGCCTTCCACGGCCTTTCTTAGTATGAACTACGTTTGGCTCAAGAACTGTACTGCAAGTAGATGGGATAGCTGGGGGAGTTAAACTAAGTGCTGGAGGATCAACGTCTGCTGTTAATGGAGGAGGCTCAGACTGCAAAACATTCAAATTTTGGTCAATGGGTTGAGCAAACTTGACCCGTGTGATGTTGTACTGTCCCGCACAGAAAGAAGAATTCGCCATCAACAAAGAAGCCAGTGACGAGAAGCTGTTGCAAAAAAACAGCCGCGCAAAGTTTTCCTTGCTATTGTGGTCTCTTCGACGGTTTTCGTTCACAGCGTGAGAATCAAAGAGGTATAAATGCCCATGATCACGCCAAAATGAAACTGTCACAAGCTGCCCGGTAAACAGAAAACCCCCATCAACAGTATCTTCACGCAACAGGTTTTCAAGGATGTCAGACAGAGATTTGACTGAATCGACGAACTCATCCGTGCATGAAGGATACAGCCCATTGCAGACGTACGATATTTCTGCTATCGTGGCAGTTTTACTATCAAATTCTACCCTTCGTACAAGGTCCTCCGGGTACAAGTATCTGTTGAGAACGTGATTCTCATGACGAGATCTCGTGTAGAGCCGATCACCCGCCATAAGAATCTCATCAATACCAGGTGTGGAAAAATTCCCACCAAGCACACGCCACGCCAAAGCCGAAGCTGACATCGCCATACATTGGGCATTTCGGCTGTATGCGTCAAACCGAGAGTCATCCTGATGGAATGACCCTCGGGCAATGCATTTAAAACTCATTGCAGAGCAAGGGAATATGAAAATATTGCCACATAAGGATTAAGTAGTAGCCCATAAATTGAAGATAACAGGCAAATCGTGTCCATGTACCATAACAGTTTCATATCAGCGAGAATCTAAAGGTAATATGTGTTTTCAAACATTATGAACGATTGATGTTTAAAAAACAGCTTTGGGAGGCTTATGTAGGGGGGGGAGACGAAAATATTTATAAAAAAATAACCCTGCCAAACATTTGAAAAATGTTTGATTTGTTAGTTTAATCGTCTATTTTGATTTTGGTACGTACTGTATTACCGACATGAAGTATTTTAACGAGAAATTGAAGTACAATAGGAGCGTGAAAGAAACGGACGATTGAATTATTTTCTGAAATAAAAATTTACTTTAAATGATAAGAAAGACATTTATATAATTATCCTATAAGACATTTATTATAATCAGCAACAAATCAGCAGTTACCAAAGCTGCATAAACAGCAACAATTGAAATCATATAAGGCAAATTGTATTAAAGCCAAATTACTGACAATTGGCAAATTGTATACAATTTTAACTTTATATGCATTTTTAATGCTAAGAACTGCTTATATTATTTGTAAGTTTTAACATATATGCTTTACAGATGATGTGTACCAAATTTCAGCCCTCTACGTTAAATATCAAGCCAACTAGAGCTGAAAAACCACGGGGAAACCTTCGAAAATTGAAATTTCTAGAGCTATCTAAGGGTGAAGGAGACGAGATAGAGCAAAAAGTCATAGGACCAAAGTTGTAGATCGTGAAAAATCCGTGACACATGGTGCAGTCCGTTTCTTGATAGGACCATCCGTTCGGCCACTAGAGCTTAAAATAACAGTTTATAAAAAAACGCTTTTTTTAAGATTTTTTATAATTTTTTTTGAGGAGGTTAATATTTAAAATTGAGGGTTTTTATATTTTTCCCCATATTTTTAGGTAATGAGGAAAGAGCGTGCCAAATTTCAGGTTCCTAGCTCATCTGGAAGTTGAAGAGAATTCGTATCCTTAATCAGTTACACAAGCGGTCGTATATATGTTAGACTCGCCTTACGGCCCCCTTAAAGGATTTCGCCCCAAAGCGGAGAGTTTGTATTGAAAGTAACAAAACAAATAAAATGTTTACAAATAATCAGCAAAATAACTCTTATTAGTTTTTGGGGATGAATAGTTTCAATGGGGTTCATGGTGGGGGGGGAGTTATTACTGAAATGACTCATCAAATTTCTGGAAAAGCAAATAGGTTTCAAACCCTGAGATATTTTACAAAAACCTATATATTAAAAAAATAAATACGATAAAAATAACATGTCAAAACCAATTTCGTCCTTAAAACTATGATGGGAAATCAGTATGCAGGATCGCTGACATGGAAATGTAAAAAATCAAGTTTTTTCAGTACTCCAGTAGGTAACAGCTAAATAAAGATATCTACCAATTGTTTTTCAGATTTGTTGAGAAATAAGCGATATATAGAATTTTATTTATTTCCTATACGGTAAACATTGGGACTAAGTACTGTATTTACATAATCCATATCTCGGCAACCCATGGATGGAGAACAATTAATTATTCACAGTGCTAATTGTTGGTTTTTAAAATTTAAATCCAATAGTCCAACCAAGGATCTGATAATTTTCATTTTCTACGTAAAAGATCCCAAAAACCAATTTTAAGGGGTTTATCTATCCCCTCCTAACCCCACCATCCGATGGTCCCATCAGGCTAGTGTAAGAGTGCTATTTTAAAAATCAAATTAAATCCAATTAAATTTAAAAATCAACATCATACAGTTTTTCCACATCATTAACATGAAAAATTAGTATGCATGTTTGATGTCACAGAAATAAACGAATTGGAAAATTTAGGCCATTATTCGACTAAACATCATCCAAATTAAGCCACATAACAAACTATAACAAACTTTATTTTGAAAAGTTAAAAAAAGAAAAAGTTATATTATTGCTGATTTGTAAAATAGCTTGTTAGCGATATTTTGTAATTTTTTTGAATAGGTAAAATAAAAAATGGCGTTTTTTGATAATTTTTTCCTATATTTTGACCATCCAAGAAATATTAATGCCAAATTTCAAGTTTCTAGCTAATCGGGAAGTATGGTTTGAACCGGGATGAAATATCTGGAGAAAATCGCTGACAATTGGCGAATTTAGCAATTTCTTTTTACTTTATATGCAATTTTATTTTTTCAAAATTGGTGTATTATTCCTGATTTGTAACAAATATGCTGTAGAGTTGATGTATGCCAAATGTCAGCCCTCTACGTATAATATTAAATCATGTGGAGCTAAATACCTGGAATTAATGTTAAAATTCAACGAAAATTTAACTATTGAGGGCTTTTTTAGGGGTTGAAACGGGGTAAATTCTGCGAATGTCCCCTGATAACCCTAAAGGATCCCTAAACTTACTGTCTCATTGTGAAATTTGAGGTCTATAAGCTAAAAATAAATATAGAAAAACAATCAAAACCCAAAATAAACTGAAAAATTTATAATAATTTTAAATTTAGAGGTCATTTTGGGAGTGAAGGAGGTGAGATAAGGCAAAATACATAATGACCAAAATTGTAGGAAATTTAATTTCAACTAAGGAAATAACCTTTGTTTTTGAACAGAACCTTTATTTCAGCCGCCAGGGACAAAAAACAAAAAGAACTTTTATCGAAATTCAAGTTTTCCCACTTTTTTACCCCCTTTTGAGGGGTGGGGGGTTGAATTTTTTTGTTTTGAGAATTTTATATTTAGTAATACCACCCAAAAAATATTCCTGCAATTTTATAGGGGCCTGGGTAGTACATCGAGGCAACTGGTGCTGGAAAACCTAGGGAAGATCTATGAAAATTGAAAAATCTAGATCAATCTAAGGGTGAAGGAGACGAGATAGGACAAAAAGTCACGGGACCAAAGTTGTAGATCGTGAAAAATCCGTGACACGTGGTGCAGTCCGTTTTTCAATAGGACCTCTGGTTTAGCCGCTGTAGCCCAAAAACGAAATGTACTTTTTTTGAACTTCAATTTTTTGTCCCTTTTCCCCCCCTTTGGGGGGGTCGGGGATGGAAATGTTTCGTTTTGACAATTTTTCCAGGGGTTTGACCACCGAAGGAATATCCGTGCCAAATTTCAAGTCTCTAGCTAATCTGGAAGTAGTTTAGAATTTGTATCTATAGATGAGTTACACATCCGGCTGTATATATATTAGATTCTAGGTACTGTGCAATTACGCAATTCGCACATCAGCTGATTGTTGCAATACGATTCATGTTTGAGTTGACTTATCCCATCAGCTGATTGTTCCTCAACGACTCATGGTTAAGTCTGCTTTTGTGCCTAAACTCAAATTTGAGTTGACCTATTCCATCATTAGTAAAAGTCATGAGTTTTGTTTAACTTCGGGGGAAATTTTGTCGTATATTGTTGGTCGTAGATAAAGTAATGTATGCAACGACTGTATTATGTTTTTAAGCCACTCGTGAGATATTTACATCTCACTCGTGGCTTAAAGGCATTCATTATACAATCGTTGTATAATAGTAGTTTATGCAACGATTGTATTATGCAAAATGTTGATATTTATCTCCAGACATATCGGCTTCCGATAAATCAAAAATATCGATTTTCTTCCGATAAATCGTATGTATCGAAAGATTCCGATTCATCGAAAAAGCAATATATCGATATTTTTAAAATGATTGTCATCCCTTGTTTCAACTGTAATTCTTGCCTAAACTGTAATTCTTGCCTAAACTGTAATTCTTGCCTAAACTGAAACTGAAATAGTCGGAGGTCAAGTAACACCAACAGATGATATTTTATTCCTGGGTTTGAAACATTCCTTTTAAATCTCTTGGTCAATTTTTAGCCAGTGTTCTTGAATAGGAAACAAATTTAAATTTTAGATTCTGCATTTAAATTTTAACCCAACATGAGCTACCAATAAGAGGGACTGAAATAATTATTTTTTTTAGATTTGAAGAAACGAATTCAACAGTTATTCGTTTATGATTTACGCCTGTATTAGCTTAGTTTATCTATTTCAAAAATTAATGAAAACTGTTATACACCTCACTCAATCAAAATTAGAATACATTAAGAAAACAAGGTAGATACAAACAATTATCGTCAAATGATCCAATTCAGTCACGTTCTACAGAACCCGTAAGACATGCCCTATCAAACCGAATGTACATTCAAGATTACACCTAAATAACGAGGAATTGCACCAAATCAAACACTTTTTTTGAAGTTTTCTACTACGCTAAATAACAGAACATCAGAGTAAGTAACGTTAGATGGTTCGTATCCAGTGGGATTACAAAACAAATCTCAATGTAGGATTATTTGACAAGTCGAGGGAAGCCCAGAACCTTTTCACCTGTCACGGTGTTGTCCCCAGTTGTCAGACACTCTGATACCCTACCGTCCTTCCCGGTATAACTAATCGTACTTTCTTTCATCGCGTGATTGGATGAACTCATAAAGAATAACAACCCGATTACATCACTTTAAATTTATGGAATTGTGGAAAATTTACATTCATAAACTATGAAATATTAATCTATATTACTAATTCTGTAAGCGATTTTTTAAAATCAAAATTGTGAGAGTTTGACAGCTCGCAGGATGATGGGAGATGGCTCAAATGAAAGGTCTTGGTCCCAGGGGGTCGGGAAAAATATCAGATTATGCCCAAATATACCAGAAAATGAGAAGTAACGAAAAATATCTTCCATTTAAAATGCATTGGGATTGAAAAACGTCTGCTTTGTTTACATTAAACATGTGGTGCTAATGCCTGATTCAAAGCAATATGGTAGATGTTGACATGTGGGATTTTTTTTTAAATGCAGCTAACTATGCACGTTCAATGTACTATAACAAGAAATATTTTAAATTTAAGATTTTTTGATTTAATAATAATTAAGGGTTTGAGTTTTTTCATACTTTAAAATTATAAAATGTTATATACGGTTTTTAAGTTTATGTTATAACGATGCAGATTTAATACCAAATGATCTATATATATATATATATATATATATATATATATATATATATATATATATATATTATATATATTATATATATAGTATATATATAAATTATATATATATATATATATATAATTTGCGCCGAAATTGTGGGCGTTTGGAAGGTCGCAGGATGATGGGAAGGGGCTGAAATTAAAGGTCTCCATCCCATGGACTCGGGGAAAGTACTGAAATTGCTTTAAGCTTACTATAAAATGAGAAATAACGTAAAATAGCTGTCATTTAAACACCATTGGAATGTAAAAAGGTCTGCTTTGTTTACTTAAAACCAAATGCTAGATATAATCATAATTTTGTGGACCTAAAAGCCTATTTTCTAAAAAGGTATTTTGTACTATAGTAAAGAAGGATTTTGCTTAGGGGCTATTAGCCCCTTCAAGCCTCTAGTCATCATATATTTAATTTCGTAAGGCGATTCTTTGCGTCAAAATTGTGGGCTTTTGGCAAGTCGTAGAAAAATGGGAGAGGGCTCAAATTAAAGGTTTCTATTACGTGATGGCGGGAAAAATAATGAAATTGTTTGAAATTCACCAGAAAACGATAAAGAATACAAAATATATGCCATTTAAAAAGCCTTGGGATCTAAAAAAACGTCTGCTTTGTTTACATAAAACATGTGATGCTGACACTTGATTGAAAACCATGTGGTAGGCTAGATATGAGTATGAGGTGGATTCAGTTTGCTATTAGGGTATTTTGTATACTGTAATAAGTAAAGATTTTTTGAATTTTCCCTCATTAGGGGCTTTTAGCCCCTTCAAGCCACTAGTTAAGATAATTTCAAATACAATAGAAATTAATTACCTGTTAAATATGCGACGAATAAATTTTATGAAAAAACATACAATATGCTGTTTTGTTAGCGATTCTTCAGTTAATGAACAAAACGTTTATTAATCATTACTAGTGGAAAACGAAATTAAGACGTAAAAGCCAGGTACAATGTTCCAACGTTCTTCCACTGCCTTCCCTAAATTTTACTCAAGAATACCGTCAGAAAGCAGTACCTAATTAGTCTCCATCAGATGATGCTGCTTTCTGGCTGAATACCAGGCACGACTTAGGAAAAGAGAGTAGGAGATTGTTGTTTCTGGATTTTTTACGTTTAACTTTTGTTTTCCACTAGTAATAATTAAAAAAAATGCAAAGTAACTAAATAGTTTTATTAATTGACAGTGGTCGGCTGACGGCACATATTTTAAGAAAGCCTATAATTTTCTCATTTACTCTATTCTACAATGAAAATAAGGCCCGTTAAGCCTACTTGCGGTAGGTTCGGGCTTACCCATGGGTGAAAGAGGTGACAATTTGACATAAAACGAACTCGTTTTAAGAAGGCTGCCGATTTGATATATCACAATTTACAATTATAGTAACTCGAAAGCGGAAATGGCTCGGAACGGATTATGACGTCACGGCAGACGCTTTGAAAATGGCCAAGAGTTTTTTTCTGATTTATTCTAAGAAAGCTTCCAATATTATATGTCAAAAAAACTACTATTGTAAGATGAAAGTGGGAATGGCAGATGTCTACGTCTACGTCTCAAAAATGTTTTCTTTCTATGTCTTAATTAATGCCAATTAATTAAGAACGCGTATATATCAATACTACATTACAAAGAATAATTTCAAAAGAAATCATAATGTTGTATTTATAGTTTGATCCCATTGAAACCATCTTAACTTATTTCATATCTTATTACATTTCCAAACAATTTTTAGATCTAAATGAAAAAGACACCAACCACACTTTTACAACAACTCTCTAAACAGATCTAGGTCGCTTCATACAGTTAAAAGAGCGATCAGGATCTGTTCAGAGTGTTTTTACACATAATGTCCTTCACAATAGTCAGTGTTCAAAAATGCTCAAGAATGTTGTAAGATTATAGGTAAGTTTGTAATGTGTCATGTCATGTCATGTGATTATAGGTATTTGTAATGTGTCATTGATATAATACGCATACCTAATTAATTGTCATTAATAAAGAACTTCTTGGAAAAAATTGTTTACATGTAACAATTTACAAGATAACACTCTAACATGGTAAGATATGGCGGAAAAAGTAGGAGCGAAGCTGCGAACGGCGCCCGCGGGATTGCCCCACTCTGGCGTTTATTTACAATCACGCCCGACAGCGAATTTAGGTTGAAAATGGTAGAATAATAATTTATTATTTTGTTAGATTTATCTCCAGTACAATCTTTGCATTTCATTGATGAATAGGGAACTTGTAAAATAAGTTCGTCTTACTTATAGTTTTCAAGTGCTCAATCCTGTCTTGAATTTTCGTAGGTCCTCTTGTTCTATGCTAAAATCACTATCACCGACATCATATGTAATTGCCATCATCTCGTAATTCTCTTATCCTACTATCCCCCTAAATTTATGATTACACACCCGTGAAAACAAGCAAAATTTATACCCCCGTTGCAGCAGACCTGCATACTCAGCGAATTTCAAATGCAAAACAACATATTTTAATCCAACAGCGAGATTTGACATGTTTTTTGTAAGCTCCATAAAAATAACATGGGGAGTGAGTGTGCAGGTTTGCTGCTACAGTTATGTTTAAACTAGTTGGTTTTAATTCAATATTTAGTAGATATGAACTAGAAGAAGCCATTTACCAGGTTTTATCAAGATATGTTGAGAAATAAGCGAGATATAGAATTTTACTTATTTCCCATAAGGTTAACATTGAGACAACGTACTGTGTTTACCACTTTCAATATCTCGGTAACCAATGGACATAGAGCAGTGATTCAAGATACTAAATTGTTTGTTTCTTTTTAGCTGAACTCATTGGTGCCAACAAAAATTTGATAAATTTAAATTTTATTTTTCTATGTGAAAAACTCAAAAAACCCATTTTTGGGGGGTTTACCCCCTTTTACCCCCCCTTCCGATGGTCCGATCGGGCTGGTTCACGAACTCGTCCGAGTGATTACCACTTTACACGTCTGTACCAAATTTCATTAAGTTCGGACCATATTTGCGGCCGCTATAAATTCGAACGAATGGTGTTTTTTGCTTCTGGGGACCCCAAAATGAAAAGTTAACATGGTCTCGGGCTTAGGTCTTACCATGAGTACTACCGTAATAGCTTATTCCTTTAAGGAAATTCGCTAAAAACAAGAAACCAATACGACTGACTTTCAATACAAAAAATGATTCAATAATATGATGAAATGTCCATAATATTATCAGACTGGGACGGTGGCGTGTCACGAATTGTGAATAGTTGTGAGCGATGGCTTGTGGACGCGGTATTCCCTAGTGGGGATTAACGTCCGCACTATTGAATACTACACTTATAGGACCATCCTCACAATTAGACCAGTTCGTAATTTGTAAACTAGTCAAAATTGTGGTTCGAACCCTACGTTAAAATGTATTCATTCGTTTCATTCATTCTTTTTGAGACATGTATCTCATGGAGGACGTTACCCTGAATATGAATGAAGGATGAGTGTGATGATCGTGATTATAGTGGCGCGATCTTGTAGCCTTGTTACTGACTAAGGTTAGCATGTACCTTAGACAGGATTGTTAATTAAAAGCCAACAACCAATGGCAGCTGGCTCCAGAAACAACCCTTCAAAAAGCTACTAACTTTTCTCGGGATCGATCCGGCTACTTACAAGTTTGTAGGCGGGCACTATAACCTCTACACCAACCAGCCATTGATAGGTTCCTTAGTTGCCATTGGCTGTTGGCCAATTTTCTATCAGTCCTGTCCAAGGAACATGTCGGCCTTAGTCAGTAACAAGACTATAAGATCGCCACACAATTATCCTTCACTCATCTGTCATTCATACTTGGCTTAAAATACCTACCTGGGTAGGTCGCCATTTCAAGAAAAGTATAAAAGTATAATTAGTTTGAAAATGGGAATGGCAGATTTCTACATATACGTCTCAAAATGTTTTTTTAATGCCAATTAATTAAAAACGCGTATGTATCAATACTACATTACAAAGAATCATTTCAAAAGAGCATGTATAAATTTGTACTTATAGTTTGATCCCATTGAAACCATCTTATATCATATTTTATTACATTTTCAAACAACTTTTTCAAACAACTTTGTGAAATTGTTTACGATAACACTCTAACATGGTAAGATATAGCGGAAGAAGTAGGAGGGGAGCTGCGAACGGCGCCCGCGGGGCTGGCCGACTGGCGACCGATTATTTACAATCACGCCCGACCGTGAGTTCAGGTTGAAAATGGTAGAATAATATTTTCTAAAGATAACTTTATATTTTAGATATATTTCGCTTTCGTTAAGGCTGTTTATTTTCGTTATTTTTTGTTACTGTGTAATCGCCGTTGGGTAAAAACCATTTCTGCAGATAGCAGGACAGTTTTTAATGATTTTTCATCATGCTAACACAGAAACATCTGCTTTCAGTTCCTTTTTGTTGGCTCGAAAGTTACCCATTGCCGGCCTAGGCCGGATAAACTTTTATCCGACCTAGGCCGGAAAGAACGGAAGTAAACAATCAGCTGATGCAGCAAACCGACGTTTAATGCTTGTTTATTGGTGGTTTATTTTTAGAGGAATGTAGTGGCAGCACTGCATCCGTAGCAAATGTTTGTTCTGTTTGTTAGAGGTTAGGTTTGAAGGTTTGAGAAACGTATGTTCATGCAAGGATTACGTTGTAATTGTAAGTATGTTTTTTCTGCGTAGTATGACGAAAAATATCGTACGTTACACGGCCGGGAAGTTTTGCCACTCGCATGAAAATCCCGCACTCGCTTTCGCTCGCGCGGGAACTATCATACTCGTCCGGCAAAACAGTACTTCCCGGCCTAGTAACGTAATATACTATTTCATTATTTTTCTGAAGTTTTGGTCAGTGCGTGTGGTTGGAACGTGAGGTATGAACGTTCCAGTTTGTTGTTTGATGCGAAATGCCTCTCTGAATATATGCCTCTCTGAGAGATATTATAACTCTAAACTCAGAAAATGCACATGAAAATAAATCAAGAAAGCCAAGTAAATCACATAATGTTTGAGTTTTGAGTGTCACAATTTCATGACGCCTAGTTCAGTGACTGTGGAGGTGTTTTAGACCAGGATAAATAGAGAGAGAAAACACACATATAATTCTTTATCAGCGACTACTTCTTTTAAATTTATTGATTTTTTTACGAGCACTTAGAAATCGAATGTAAAATATAAAAGGGCTAAAAAGCCGCCCGCTGCCTAGCCCACGTGTTGATGCATTTTTAACACCGGTTAAAAATGTATATCTCACCCAAACTGAAACAGGAATGGTCGAAGGTCAACCAACATCAACAGTTGATATTTTATTACAGGTTTTTAAACATTCATTTTGATTCTCTTGATTAATTTTTAGCCAGTTTTCTTAAAGAGGAAACGAATTTGTTTTATAGGGTTTGCATTTAAACCATAATGCAGCAGCTAGCATTAAGAGAAACTGATATTAAAAATAGTTCCGCTAGGTTTTTAGAAAAAAATTCAACATGCAATCGTTTATAATTATTTATGACTGTATTAGCTCAGATTATCTGCTTCAAAAAGGAATGAAAACGGTTATACACCTCATTTAATATAAATTAGTTTATATTAAGATAATACCCCCGTTGCAGCAGACCTGCATACTCAGCGAATTTCAAGTGCAAAACAACATATTTCGATCCAACATAGCGAGATTTGACATGTTTTTGTAAGCTCCATAAGAATAACATGGGGAATGAGTATGGAGGTTTGCTGCTACAGGTATATTAAAACTGGGTGGTTTTAATTCACTATTTAGTAGATCTGAACTAGAAGAAGCCATTTACCAAGTTTTTTCAAGATATGTTGAGAAATAAGCGAGATATAGAATTTTACTTATTTCCCATAAGGTTAACATTGGGACAACGTACTGCGTTTACCACTTTCAATATCTCGGCAACCAATGGACATAGAGCCATGATTCAAAATACTAAATTGTTTGTTTTTTTGGGCTGAATTCAATGGTGCCAATAAAAATTTGAAAAATTTTATTTTTCTATATAAAAATCTCAAAAAACCCATTTTTGGGGGGGTTTACCCCCCTTTACCCCCCCTTCCGGTGGTCCGATCGGGCTGGTTTACGAACTCGTCCGAATAATTACTACTTTACACGTCTATGCCAAATTTCATTCCGATTGGACCATTTTTGCGCAAGTTATCGTGCTTAAAGACACATATATATATAGATATATATATATATATAGATATATATATAGATATATAGATATATAGATATATATATATATATTTATGAAAGTGAACGAATGGTGTTTTTGGCATCTGAGGACCTCAAAAAGAAAAGTTATGATGGTTTTAGGCTTAGGTCTTACCATGAGACCTACGGTAACAGCTTCTTCCCTATAGGGGAAATTCGCTAAAAAACAAGGGAGATTTAAAGAATTATTATCTACAGTGTCTAATTCAGAAATGTTCTACAGCACAAGATGAGCTACATAAAACAGAATCTTTTTTTTTTCAACATAACATTTAAACTATTTTTGAGATTTCCTATAATGTTCGGCATTATTATGTTGCAGGAAGTAACGTTAGATTTCTTCAGTATCCAGAATTACAATACAAATTCCGATGTAGGATTATTTTACATGAGTCGAGGGAGCTTAGAACTAGCCTTTCTACCTGTCACGGCGTTATCCCTAGTTGTCAGACAGTCCAATGCTCTAGCAAGCTTCTCGTTTTACTTACGTCCTACAGGTATAACAACATGTTATTCTTGAGGTATAAAAATACGTGTGTTCTTTATGGATATTAGATATTACTGTATGCGTGATGTGATGCCAGCAAGGCTCACAAAAATTATAATTATGGAAAAGAGCATCTTAAGTCACTTAATATCTTTTATAGAATCTGGCGTAAACATGGCATATGAAAGAGAATACGAAAGATGGGCGGATGAAACATAGACGTAAGCTTTGTGTAGCGTAGTATATGGCTGAGTCTCCATTATTCTCAAGTCAGAATCCCTTCTCACATGTTATATTACACAAACACTCTTAGTTTCTCTTGTCCGTCGGTGGGTCTTAAGTATTAATTACATTGGATGGCTTTAACGTTTGATTTCAATTGATTTCCTGACCAGTTGTAGATTTTATATGTTTTAGAAATAGTACCTAGTGGACCAAGTCGTAATCGGTAGTAATAATTTTTTCCCGGTGTATTCTATCTTAATCTGGTCCATTTTTCTGTTATAAAACGTATAAATGGGCGTATCTAGCATTATTATTTTTTGTATTATGTTTTGATGTTATTTGGTGCCCAATTTATCAACAGACATGTTAATTAAGCCTCATGTAAAATACTAACAACATTCTTGTTTATTTATTTATCCATATTTTTATTAAGCCAAATTGGCAAAATACATTGCTCTTTTCACGTCATACATGTATATTAAAAACTAAAGAAAGATACACATTTCTCTAAAAAATAATTCAATACTTTACAAGCTAAAGTGAGAACTTCCCAGGCACGGTAGCAGTATTTACCCAAGGCAAAAGACTTCAGGTGCCTTTTAAAGCTCTTTGGATCTCTTAAGGATTTGTGATGATGGAGTAGAACATTGAAATTATTGACAGCGTTATAAGAGAAATGTTTTTGAAAGAAAGTAGTGAAATGATTTAAATTCACTTTTTATCGTAATCATATTTTTAGTGACCTACTTGAGCACTTCTTCGAACAATAAAGTAGTTATATCCACACTTTGAACGAAATCCTCAGAACCGTTTTTGAGATAACTGTGCAAACATACAAACAATCATTACTCATTTAAGAGCATAGGTTTACTTTAAAAGCTTTAATTTTGTATGTGTCGGGTGTGTCATTAAAATATCATAACAACTGTATTGTACCAAAAAGTATAGTGTATCTGACTGTGTTAAGATACCCAATTTAAGTAAACAAGAGAATAGGCAGTTGAGTCCAAATATATCAGTCATTTAATATTTTTTTACGAATATTGTTTTTAAAGAATTGTATTAATGAATACAATCATTTCTGCTTATCAAAAATATTTAGAAAATGTACGTCAAAAACATTAATGGCAAAACAGAAAAAAAATTAAGACACAGGATAAATATAATATGGAAAACTACAATTTCCAAATTAATTAATATAATTTGGAATAATACAATGTAAAAAAAACAGCAAATATAAATGGCAAAACAAGAGATGAAAATTTGATGTTTCAAACGTCTCTTGGGAAATATCCGCAGACAGATACTGCTTTTTACTGAAGATTTATTTTGGGTGGATTTATTGAAAAAAACAACTCAAAACGATTGGATATCACCGTTGAGATTTATGTTGTAATCAATTTGATCCAAAAGCTTTTATTTAGTCGCATAACCTATAGAACATACGTTTTACTAATTCCAAAGAGTTTCATTGACAAACCTCACTCGGCATCGATTATAGCTATCGATTTAAAAAAAATTGTAGGTTATGATATTATCAACATGACACATGTATTTTGTAGTTACTAACATAACAATCAGTAACGTATTGATTTTATTGTAATTTCACGATACTAAACAAAATTTATCCTTATTTCCAGTTTGTTAGATTTAATATAATGTTAAATGAAAACAACCATTCTATCGCACAAACTGCTAATAACGGAATATTTAGTTAAACAAAAATATGCATTTGTAAAGGACAGTGGATGTCGAAGATAGCGACAACAATCAACTTCTATTTCTGCAAACGCGCATGTGATAAATTGGCCAAAATCTTTTTGCTGTTACCTCGCATAGTTGTACATGATACAACTAGACCCATTGATATAAATTTAATATATTATATTAAATTTGTTAAATGGGAAGTTTATATTAAATGGCAGTTGTATCAAAAACTAATGGGGTTTATTTCTACTGCAGTTGATGTTGTTACCGCTTTACTGAATCCTTTGAGGCGAATTGCCTATTAACTTTTAAGAAGGTCAGGGACCTCTACTAAAGAACGGAATTGAATCAATTACTACCAAAGAGGGAGGAGAAATTCCTAATGTGATCCCCCCGATTTCGAAAAAAATCCAGAAGATAATTCAGTTTTGTACAGGTTCTCTTTAAAATTAGTTGCTTTATACTTATACATTCCTGGAAACAGCGACCTGTGCAGTTAGGATTTTTAACCCAAGTACGAATGAGAGGCGAGTGTAGGATGATTGTGGTGCGATCTTGTCGTCTTGTTACTGGTTAAGGCCGTCATGTTCCGTGGACATAGTACTGTTAATTAACAGCTCAACAGCCAACGACAACTATATTTGTCAAAGGGGACCTTCTCTTCAACGTGGGATCCGAACTACAATTCGCCAACTAATTACGAACTAGTCTGATTATGACGTTTGTAGCCAAAGTTGTGATAAATTCCCTTTATAAACAGAACCCGTATTAGTAAATTACGTTACTAGCCCGGTAAGTACCGTTTTACCGAGCGAGCGTGATAGTTCCTGCGCTAGCCGCTAGGCGAGAGCGTGGATTTTCATGCGAGTACGGTAAAACTTACCAGGTGTGTGACGTACGATACTTTCCATCATACTTCTCAAAGAAAATAATTTTTTTAATCATAAAGTATTCCTTGCATAAAATATTACGTTACCAGTCCCTAAACCTTGCCTATATTAAACAAAAATTTGCTCCTGCCACCAGTGCTGCAACTACATTCCTCTGATGTAACCAATAAACATGCATTTAACGTCGGTTTACTGCAATCAGCTGATTGTTTTGATTGTTGACTTCCATTATTTCCGTTTCCCAGTGCGCGGTAATTTTTCTGTCCACTGCACGGTAAATTTACCGAGCAGTGATCGGCAAAGAGTAACTTTCCAGCCAAGAGGAAGGCACAGAAAATAGATGTTTCTCTGTAGTATGATGAAAAAACAAGGTGGAGGAGCGATTCTGACGGAGACGCATTTCACCAGACGTCCTGATGACTCCAGCTGTCAAATATAAACGGATCCTTGCCACCCTTTCTCATCATCTCTCTTCTCTAAATATTTCAAATCCACCGCTTTTCATCCGTGACTTCCAAATTTTTCATATTTAGTAAATTATATCTTCTAAATCAAGATTTTTTTTTAATAAATGTTTTGAACTGAAATCACATTGTGTAAACTGAGTTAGCACGTATCACTGTACGTAAATCGAAAAATCAGCACAACATATACGAATAAAAACGAGGATTTATATACTACCTTATCACTTTGAGTTGGTTAAAGGGGTGTTATTTTGTTCAATGATCTACAACCTATTTAGTTTAGATCATAGTTTAGATCATTCATTTAGCTATAAATCACTTTAAGCTATTTTGAATCTAGAATTGTTTTGTAGTTATAAGAGACCTAAATTTAGTTTTACTAAACTAAGCGGGTTTTCTGGCTGGTATGATTCTGTGTTCACTTGAATCCGCTGGTTTGGTCCGATGGAGACGTTTAGCTTCTATTTTGGCAAACAAGAGGTCTACGAAATAAGCGTAAAGATAATCTTATATTTTGAAATAACCAGCATTATTGTTTAAGACACATAGTTCCGATTAACAACCGATGAACAACACATAGTTCGATTATGAACCGAATATAAAATGTTTTAAGTGTGTTAGTTGCTGTGTGGTTAAACGGTATCTGGATAATGAATACTATTTTCAAAGTGCTCCTAACCAAAGTTTCATACTTTAACTCTCTGGAACTATCCCCCAGGCTTCCAGCATACAAGGTTGATATTATGGCAGCACATATCTTCAGCTACCCCCTCCTCATTTTATTTAAGTTTGTTAAAATAAATACTTATCTCAACATTTTATACGGGCTATTTATTTGGGATCATTGCTTGATTTTAGCGAATTTCCCCTATAGGGAAGAAGCTATTACCGTAGGTCTCATGGTAAGACCTAAGCCCGAGACTATGATAACTTTTCGTTTTGGGGCCACCAGAAGCAAAAAACACTATTCGTTCGAATTTATATATATATATATATCTATCTATATATATATATATATATATATATATATATATATATATATATATATATTTGTCTGTTAGCACGATAGCGGCCGTAAAAATGGTCCAATCTTGATGAAAATTGGTACATACGTGTAAAGTGGTAATCACTCGGACGAGTTCGTGAACCAGCCCGATCGGACCACCGGAAGGGGGGGTAAAGGGGGATAAACCCCCCCCAAAAATGGGTTTTTTGAGTTTTTTATATAGAAAAATAAAGTTTATCTAATTTTTGTTGGCACCATTGAATTCAGTAAAAAAAAAACAATTTAGTATTTTGGTTCACTGCTCTATGTCCATTGGTTACCGAGATATTGAAAGTGGTAAACACAGTACGTTGTCCCAATGTTAACCTTATGGGAAATAAGTAAAATTCTATATCTCGGTTATTTCTCAACATATCTTGATAAAATTTGGTAAGTAGCTTCTTCTAGTTCAGATCTACTAAATAACGAATTAAAACCACCCAGATTTAATATACTTGTAGCAGCAAACCTGCATACTCATTCCCCATGTTATTCTTATGGAGCTTACCGAAACATGTCAAATCTCGCTATGTTGGATTGAAATATGTTGTTTTGCATTTGAAATTCGCTGAGTATGCAGGTCTGCTGCAACGGGGGTATTTTTTTAATGAAGAATCTGAAACGAAAAATAGTTACATACAAGTCACATTACTTGTGAAACATGCGAAGTGGATGTAAGAGGAGTCGTCTGTATCTCAAGACCCTGCTGCGATGGGATTTCACGTGGTTATCGCTTTCAGTAACATATATTTCCATTCACGCTTTCAACCAGAATATACGCACGTGGATATTCCTTGCATAAAAAGCAAGAGGTTCTAGATCCTTGAATAAAATAACACCTCTTGAACCAAATCAACACGGTAAGGTATTATATACATTCTTGTTTTTTATTTCTTTATGTCATAGAAAACAGAGCTGAGCCCTTGAAATTCACCTAATTTCGTTATATTTAATAAAATGAACATTATTTTTTTAAGGTTGTAAATTGAATGAACTCTTAACTGAAGCAAAAACAACATATAAAGCAAATGTTACAGTGAAACCTTCAAAATAACTAAATTAAAGTAAACAACTTTTTGTAAACTATTCATAACATCATGTACAAACACTATAATATAAACAATCGCTTGAAATTAAATTATACTCTAAGTAATTCTAGTAAATGATTCAAACCTGGTTCTCTTTAGCAGGGTGGCAAAAAAACTTGAACAATCAATGTAGAAAAAAGCATTACAAATTGGGTCTGTATAAGCCGATGAGGCCCAATTACAACTTCTAAATGAAGCAAACTCCAATTGAATTCAAGTTTTTGAAGCTGATAAAACATGTCTAAGGGAAGAAATGTGTTGTGTTGAAAATAATTAAAACCTGGTAATGAATCAGTTCTTTATTCGGGAGAACTATAGTTAAAAGGGGGACGTCTTGGTAAAACTAAAAAAGTCCTCTTCAAGTTTAGCTAACCCTTCTGCCTCAGAAAAGTCAATCAGTACTAATGAATATTCTAGCATAGGGTCGCTCGGCGATATGGGGCCGAAAACGGACGAAAATAAGATATTTTAAGTGATTTCGGGGGTTAACTTTTGTTGCTAAACATAAAAGTCTCCTCTTTTGACGAGACCGTAAGGTCTCAGCCCCCTGAGACCTTAAGTATGGTTTCGGCCGCACAGAAATCTGGGCTTAGGGCCGCGGCGGCCGTAAATCCGGCATTACCTGAGTTTTAGTCATTTTATTTCAAAACGCAGGTGAGTCAATTGAAGTTCAAGACATTTTAACTAAAACATTTTTCTTAATTTAGTTTATAACATTTGATACACTCACGCTTAACTTAGGGACACCTTGTTGAGCAATATTACGGGATTAAGTTGTATTAGAGTAATTCTGTAATAATTTTTGTTTTACTATGTAGAAGAAAGAAAACTATTATCTTGTAACTAAAAAAATCTCGACTCGAATAAAGCTCAAAGCTTGAGCGAGTATTTTAAAAATCGTCTCGACTCTTCTCGATCACTACTCGCACACTTATAAAAAACCGAACCAATTTTAATAACTGAAGTTACCAATTTCATTGATTCTACATTCACATAAAACTTTGACTATATTGCAACGCCTCGAGTACTATTGATCTCTATGTGGATTGGTATTACTGAGAAGGGGCTGCTTAACTAGTTAGCCAAGTTTCACAACACGTGGTAGGCAACGACACAATCTGCCTTTACTGTGGAACCGTTAATGATACAACTTGGGAACTTTGCTCTTACTGCGATCTGGCGACATCGACAATATCTAACTTGTCACGGTTGACAATTCAAAGGCAACTAATCTCTAGTTCGCCAATTCCAACAGCATGTTGTAGTGAATGACACAATCTGTTGCAACTATGGGGCTGTTAATGATATAACTTGGAAACTTGCTCTTACTGTCATCTGGAGACATATCGCAACTTGTCAAGGTTGACAACTTAAAGGCAGCTAATCAATCTAACCAAGTCTGACAGCATGTCGTAGTGAATGGTACAAACGGTTACGATTATGGAACCGTTAATGATACAACTTCAGAACTTACCCTTCCTGTGATCTGGCGACATCCCACCCTGTCACAGTTGACAGTTTAAAGGCAAGTAATCTCTAGTTAGCTAACTCTAACAGCGTTTAGTGAATGACGAAGCCTGTCGTAACCCATAATATCTTTTATTCAAGCTGCTCAAACAAGTTTCACCCGTGGAAAAACTTAAAAATACTCTGGATTTGGGAAATTTGTCATTCGTCATCAGGTTGCTATGACAACTTTATAAGCTTCCCTATACAGGGTTTTTGATATATAAGTTTACAAACGTCTCTTTTGAACGCACGAAACTACGATTTGACTTCAAAAACTGTCATTGAACGACTTTGAATATTAAAATTAACCTTTAACCATCTTTGTCAGAATTAAATTGAATTTCAACATACTATGAAACTTATCCCAAAAACTCAAGATATATTCTCTTTTTTTATTAAAAATCCCATTAAATTTGTCTTTTTTTAACATTGTTTACGGCTTAATACATAAAGAACTTAAACTGCAGTTTAAAATTTAAATTGTGTACTTATATATCAAATACTCTGTAGTTTAACATTGTATCTTTGAAGTACAGTAGGGCTTAACGCTTTGGGAATTTTTTGCACCGTTTCTTAGTAAGTATCTATGGCCGAAGGGAAGTATAAATATTAAACTTCAGATCTGTAGGTCTTATAGTTTTGGACATTTTCTGTCCGCTAGAAATTCCCTTATCCTTTTTGTAATATTTTATATTGAAAATATAAGATAATCAATTTACTAAAATGACGATATTAGCATTCTGTTTATTACTCGATGTATGGTAATAAATACAGTAGAGTATTTTTAAAGAAACCTCATTGCCACTGATATTATTTGTTCCGAGCTACAATATAGCTGTGGTGAAAGTTTCTGTCATAAAAATTGTAATAACTTTGCAACGACCAAAATGATGTTGGCACCACACCTTCAACCCCTTTAACATTTTTATCTTCTGCGGTTTTGCAATTTGGGAAGAAACTATTCATTTTTTTAACTATAAAATACTAAATCCAAATTTATTGTATAAATTCAATAAAAAACACTTAGTCATCTTTACAAAATACAATCGTTTGTTCGTATAAAAATATTCCCCACAAGAATCCGCATTTTCAGACCAGAAACAAACCGGCTTTAACTAATCCTCAACTCCAATAACTGGGAAAACTCATTTGTCAACTTTTTTCAATATTCCGGGATTAGGCAAACACAATTTACCTGAAGCAGTGAGTTATCAAATTACCGGGAGTTGATCTAATCTGACCCGTGGCAGTTTGTGGAGTGGGGGATGGTAATTGAAATATCAGCCAGTTATTTCGAAAGTCTATCAATAAATTATTTAATATTTTTTTAATGCAAGTTTATATTTATTTTTACAAATTTTAGTACTTTACTGATCTTTAAATTAGCTTACATAGTGTGTTGCCGTATCACTAAATTAAAGATTGTATAAATTAATAAGTTCATCTTTGTCTAAACCACACTGGGCTCTAGGCTTTATTTTCAATAGGAAGGAAGCAAAATTTGCTTTGTGATGTGTACAGTGCACTTGGACTATGAGTTATTACATGAATGCTGGTGGACTGCACATAATGACTCTATCTCCGCACACAGGCTTTGGCCCATGCGGGGATATTATTTCGTACTTGTAAAATTGTTACTATTTTCTGAAATAAATCTAAATAAATTACTCCAAAAAGGAGCGATTAACCCTTTGGGGAGAATCGTTCATAAATTGGTACTCTACTCCTTGTATCCTCTCCCCAAGAAGTACAGAGTTTCACGTTCATATCAATACTGTCTCGCATTGGTTCGCCTTTTACAAAATAACCTACCAAGGATCAACAATAAAAGAGGATAAACGCAATAATGATAATCTTTATTGCCAGAAACAATAATGCATAGTAAATGGCATGCGTTATAATTCGAACTAACGTTTGCGTGGCTGAAGTCGATCGTTTCTGATCGCCACGCATCTTTTCCGTTATTTGTCAGCAATTTTAAAGTATTTTCTATTAGTTTACATTGTCCAGAACAGAGCGGAATTCACTTTGTAATGGTCGAATTAGTATTTTCTAGTAGTTAGGTTAGGTTAGTTTTTAGTAGTATTTTGTTTAGTAGTTAGGTTACGTTAGGTTAACAAAACCTAACCTAACCTAACCAAATCTAACCTAACCTAACTTAACCTGACCTAACCTTACCAAACCTAACCTAAAGCTCCGGTGCCCACACACAAACGATAGAAAGTAACTGGCGGCTTGCAAAACATAGGAATAAAGTTCAGTGCGGTACGCGGCGCTCTTTGATTGACTCATATTTAAGTGAATTTTTGTGGCGTCGGCGGAATAAGAATAAAGACTTATTTCAACAAATTATCAGTCGCCTACTGGCCTCCACAATAAAGGTATGAGGTATTTGTTTCATTTCAACGTTATAGAAAATATTTTAGGATTGCTGACACATAACGGAAAAGATCCTTTGCCACACACCTATATGAAAAAATATCTTTCATACAATTAAATATTGCTGTACTTAAATCAAAATTAGATTTTTAAGCCTACAAGTACGACTAACAGGCTGATTACTATTGGATGATTTTAATAAACAAACCAATCAAAATCAGACCGTATTGAAAAGAAAGTTTTCCTAAAGAGGACAGTAAAAATTCGCACTGCTTTAAGACTTTGTACCACACATTTTAAAGACCTCTGACGATTCGTAAACTAAACTACCCGTTAAATAACAATAAAGACAGCAGACTTTAAGAGTAAAATGAGAGGTGCAATTGCATATGCCGTATGAGACTGAGAGGGTAAGCCAATTGAGGAATACAGGAAAAACAAGGTAAATTCATATAGAGGGTAAAATGTATGGATAGGTGAACAGAGTCAAAAATCACATAAAAGCACTAAATTTTAACTTGGACTGAAGTCACTGATTGTACTCAAATGAGTACATACGTATTGTAAACAGGAACACTAGTTTAATTGGACGAAACTAAGAAAATACTGGAAAAGGAGTAAGATAAAGTCCTGTGAGTCGAATATGAAAATAAATGTAAATGTTATTAACCTCGGGAATCGACGGATGCGCTGGAAACAATGATCGTATTGTCGGCGATCCTTTGTTGCATGGCTGAAGTTTAATTAGATTTTCCTACAATTCCATCCACTCGCTTCCATGTTTGCCGACGGATTCATGACGAGATTGTTATTTTACCTATTCCGTGGAAGAGGTATTGGCAACTCAAACTCAAAATATAATGATTTATTAGGCTGGTTGGGTGGTTGGGTAACACTTGGTACTTATTAGTTGTGTTTGGTTGTTCGATTTTGATTTTTGCGAACATTTTTCATCACTGATTTGTGAAAACAAGTTTCACGACGTTTCGAGACCTGAATCTGATCCCGTTTTCAGGTGGAAACGATCCTAGAACATAACAAGATTAGTAACATATAACAACAAGTAAAAAGTAAACTATAGCTAAATTGGGGAAGCAGTCAAAAATACTAATCGGAAAATGTTCTAAAAAAACTAAACAACAAATGACAATCCCCAACAATGAATTTAAAACGGAATCGACGGATGCGCTGGAAACAATGATCGTATTGTCGGCGATCCTTTGTTGCATGACTAAAGTTTAATTAGATTTTCCTACAATTCCATCCACTCGCTTCCATGTTTGCCAACGGATTCATGACGAGATTGTTATTTTAGCTGTTCCGTGGAAGAGATAACTTATTGGCAACTCAAAATCTAATGATGTATTAGGCTGGTTGGGTGGTTGGGAGACACTTGGTACTTATTAGTTGTGTTTGGTTGTTAGATTTTGATTTTTGCGAACATTTTTCATCACTGATTTGTGAAAAAAAGTCTCACGACGTTTCGAGACCTGAATCTGATCCCGTTTTCAGGTGGAAAAGAAACTAGAATATAACAAGATTAGTAACATTCAGAAAGTAGAAAGTAAACTACAGCTAAAATAGGGAAGCAGTCAAAATTACTAATCGGAAAATGTTCTAAAAAAACTAAACAACAAATCACCATCCCTAACAATGAATTTAAAACAAAGAAGTATTAGTTAATTGCTTCTATCTTAGATTAAACAAATCTTCTGACTAGCAAACAAAAGTACTTCCAGACTTATCTGAACGCACATATGGGTGAAAGATACATTTGGAATTTGTTTGCACCGAGTTGAGTTGAAGAACACCACTGAAGTACCTCTAAATAGAAGCTGCAGCCTTGACTTTCACTTCCATCCTCCCGCAGCGAAGGCCCTCTCTCGCCGTGCGATGGTGGTGTAATGGTCAGCATAGTTGCCTTCCAAGCAGTTGATCCGGGTTCGATTCCCGGCCATCGCACTTGAACTTTTATCCAGGTTTTTTTTTGCAAGAACGCAAATACTAAACTAGCTCATCAAGCATGTTTCACCCGATGAAAATGGAAAAATCCTCGTTGTTGGGATTTGATTTGTCATTCTTTATACGGGTACCATGGCAACCATGGTTTGAGAGCACAATGAGATATGTCATTATACACTATGGTGGTGCTTACAGTACACTATTACAACCGTTAATAATGTGCCAACGGCATGCAGTGCGCACTATTTATGGCCTAAGGCGTACGGATAGAGTAAGTTATTTGTTCACTGAGAAAAATATTCTTACGTTCGACCAATTATATAAGTTATTATCCTCAGTAATGTATATGTATAAACATTTGCAAAGGTATCCCCTGAAAACCACTTATAGAAAAACAAGAGCTGCCCAATTCAATTT
This sequence comes from Flexamia atlantica, assembly GCA_035578135.1. Classification (NCBI taxonomy): domain Eukaryota; kingdom Metazoa; phylum Arthropoda; class Insecta; order Hemiptera; family Cicadellidae; genus Flexamia; species Flexamia atlantica. The sequence goes on along the minus strand of JAQJVK010000051.1, from coordinate 2,584,380 downwards.
TCTACATGTACCGAACTATTTTAAAGAAGCAGCTAGACATCATTTTTCCTACCTTGGCCCAACATTGTTTAACAAGCTTGTTGAAAGATATGGTAACGGTTTAATTTTTGAAGGAAGACCTAAATTTAAAATGAAATGTTTACAATTTATACTAGATGATGAATGGTATGTACAATTATTATCTGTTGGTTGTTTATTATTGTTATTTATTTATATTTGTTAATTTATATACTTGTTAATTTATGCTTGTTAATTTATACAGTGTGTAAAAAAAGTCCGGGAACGGCTAAATATTTTTTGAACAGAATTGGTTTGAAGAATAAAACTTTACACATTCACTCCTACGTAAAAAATCTACTTTCTGAGGTACTTTCCGACTCTTGGCCCCCGGTGGGGGACGGCCCACAAGGAGTCGGTACAAAATCTTAAATGTAAGCACAGGTCGATATGCAAATAATTTTAAAGGGCTAATCAAGTAGAGTTCAATGCCGCAAACCGCACTTCAAAAGGTCCATTCGTTACAAAATGGCGGCAGATCAAATATCTAAGGGAAATACACAGTGTTCGCTCAAAGACTGTTTAAAAATTGTTTACAGACTATGTCTGAAAGATGTAAACTCCGGAATAGTATGTCATTCCTAAAATCCTATATTTTAGGGTGCCGTAGAGGATTAAACCTCCAAGGGGGGATGGCCCACAAGGAGTCGGTACAAAATCTTAAATGTAAGCATAGGTCGATATGCACATCGTTTGAAAGAGCTAATCAAGTAGAGATCAATGCCGCAAACCGGACTTCAAAAGGTTCATTTCTTACAAAATGGCGGCTGATTCAAGTTTTCAACAAAAGTTCATAGGTTTAGGTTTGTTGGGGGGAGGGGGATAGAATAAAATCTTTAATAAATCAAATTGCTTAACAAACTTAAGCCTACGTATTTTTGTTGAAAACTTAAATCACCCGCCATTTTTTAACCAATAATCCTTTTGAAATGCGGTTTGCTGCATTGAATTTTATTTGATTAGACCTTTAAAATGATGTGCATATGTACCCATGCTTACATTTAAGATTTTGCACCAACTCCTCGTGGGCCGTCCCCCATTGGAGCTAACATCCTCTTCGGCACCCTAAAAAATAGGTTTTTAGACCTGACATTCAATCCCGAGTTTTGATTCTCCAGACATGGGCTGTGAACAATTTTTTAAACGATATTTAGGCGAAAACTTTGTCATTCTATTAAATTTTCAACCAAGCGCCATTTTGGTAACGAATGGACCTTTTGAAGTGCGGTTCGCGGCATTGAACTCTACTAGAAGAGCCCTTTAAAATGATGTGCATATCGACCTATCCTTACTTTTAAGATTTTGTACCGACTCCTTGTGGGCCGTCCCCCACCGGGGCCCAAGAGTCAGTAAACACCTCAGAAAGTTGTTTTTTACATATGAGTGAATGTGCAAAGTTTGATTCCTCAAACCAATTCGGTTAAAAAAATATTAAGCCGTTCCGGGACTTTTTTTACACACTGTATACTTGTTAATTTGGACTTGTTAATTTATACTTGTTAATATATTTGTTAAGTTATTTAATCATTTATTTAGAATTCAGTATTACAGTATTACAGTTTATGATTTGTTTGTTTTAGGGTAACTTTTAACTAGATTTTGTAATGCAACAACAATAATTTTGTAAGCCTGTGATACCGGTGCATGAAGAGGAATACTGAATGGATGAATAATTGTGCTTGAGACTACCAAATTTGAAAAATAATTATTTGTGAGCAATGCCAACACACTTCCCGCACGCGCCTTACAAGGTGCATTGGGAGTGAAAGAGGAAAATCTGCATGAACTATTTGTGATTGATAATTTAAATTTAACTATGACTATAAACTATTTAACCTCATAAGCTTCACTAGTTGAACATTGAGACTTGGAAGTAGTAAAGAGAGGAACTCTTTGGGAATTCTGTAGAACTCTTAATGCGCATCTAGGACCCAAGTGGTGTACACATGCCAAATTTTAGTTCTATAGGTTTTATGGTTTTTGATATTTGATGCCCGTTGGAAAAAAAAAAAAACTCCTCCACTGTATTTAGAATAGGATAGTTTACTGGATAAAAATAAAGTTCATTTATCATTTGAAAATATACGATTGAAAAAGTTTTCTCAAGTTTGGTAATGGGCATGAATTTGACATCTTCAATTATCTTCGTCAATTTAATTTACTAAAAGGTAATTGAATTTGTTTACAAAGTGAACTAATTTAAAGCGCTCGTTTGTAAATTATATTGAACTGTGTTGAAATTTCACGGAAACACTTGAGTTTAAGCTGAAATTAGGTTTTTGATTAGTTTATGTTTCATGTAATACATTAATAAAATTAAAATCTTAGAAAATGTATATCCAATTATTTCCATTTCTCAACCAACAACAAACAAAATTATAAATTTAATGAGTTTACTGAGGGACTCCTTATAAGCTTGAGATAAACTGCATTCTCACCCAAGCAAACAGCAAATACTCCCTTGAAATTGCATTTTCAATGACGTTGAGTAGATTTGCTTATTAGCCCCCTCGTCTCAGCAATCGTAACAATCGTAAGAGATTCAATTAACAATCGTATTTTTAAGATTAAATATCTCTTAAAACCAAATCATTGATTAATATAAAATGTTGCTTTTAATTTTAACTAAAACTAGCTGACAACCCCGGCTTTGACCGGGAGATTATTTTTTTCTAATCGTATTCTTGTTGTTTCTTTGTGCTGCATTCTGTTAGTAACCATAGTAGCTTTTTCTAATGGTAATCATAGCAACAATTCTAAGTACTCCTAAAATCCTTGACATAGGTCCCTTTAGGACGATCCTGGGCCTAAGCCCTTAAAGTTATCAAAACCAAACCACCATAGTGCACATCATGAGATTTCAAGCTTCAATTTGACACCAAGATCAAGTGTCTATGACATGTAGTTTTGGCTGCAGTCCGAAATATACCAACACACATCTCATATATTGATTAAATGGTAACTGGTAAACAGATGGTATCAACAAGTAAATGGTAAACAGATACAATATTGCATTTCCTATCAGTATTGTATTTGTGGACCTGGAAAACAGATATGAGTTCTTAGTGAAAAAACTGTTTTGCTATAAAAAATACTAAGTATTATACAAACTGTACAATTCGAGTGCTTCCTAAGCTTGCTTAATCACCATATCAGTTATAGAGATATGTAAAAGCATTGTCATGTAATTTGGAGTAAGATTGGTATGAAAAGTAAGATGTATGCGTATGCAAAGAATATTCAATTTGAATTATTGTTATTAACATAAGATAATAATAACTAATTATTAATCAGACCAGATTCACCAGTTAAAATCCTAACAGTAAACCGCAGCTAGGGTAAGGCAATCTACAAAAATGCTTTCATCAGGATCAATCTGGATCCCCTCGGTTTTGAAAATCAGAATGTAAGCTTTAGTAGTCCAAGTTAAATGATGTGGCCCGTCCCCCTTTAAGACTAATTTTAATTTTACTCTTGGACTTAAGAACGGCCAAGGCCATGTTCTTCGACTCGGCCGTCACCAACCTTTCCAATGGAATGATTTTTCCAGTTTTTTTAAATTATTTTTTACTACACCTGTTAATTTGGGTACAATACACGTGAAGATTTTAGGACCAACGTAAATAATTCTAGAATTCAGCATAAGATGCTAACAGTATCCAGAGCGGTTAGCAGCAATTCCTTAGTTTAATCAAGTTTTCATGTACAGTGTTGTATCGGTTTCAATAACATGTTTACTTCTTAATCATCCACAAATGAAAGTCAAACATTTTTGACCTTATGTAACGTAACGATTATGTTTTATTAATTATATTCAAATGATCGTTTACATCATAGGTTGATTGAAGTTCGTGGTGGCAGGATATGAAATGTTCTACTGAATTTGAACTAGATGTCTTCGAATCTCGAAAAAAGTAGCAGCATGTCATATGAATGAATTTATAAACAATTATAAAAAGTTAAGTAGTAGCTAGTTGAATCAACGATACAATAAACACAACAGGTAGTGTTGGATCGCCTCGTCTCAAAACGTTTTTTTGTTCATAAGGCCAATAAACGCAATTAAATAAGTTTTTATTTTAGAGCTGTTTTAATTAATTGTAATTGTAATAAATAAAATCGCCAGTTTATTTAAATATAAAATTACGTTTTGATGTTGTATGATTTAATATAAATTAGGGAAATACTTCATCTTGAAATATTAATGAAATTTTCATTTTTGTTTATGCTTCCTCCCTATGAACAAATTTTAAGGTTAGATTTTTTCTGTTATTGGAAAAAAGTTATTAAATTAATTACCATCATCAAGCGAATCTAGGTTAGCGGAACTAATTTGGGACGTTTATTTTGCTCCAAAGCGACTGAGAGAAGTCTTCCCAATCCGCTGAGAAAAGCAAGTTTCTGACAGCAACAGATACGAGTGTCAGTTTAGGGAATTGTTTCTTGCTCAAAGATGATAAAAGATGAACACGGAATCGAGTTTCCCTTCCTGTAATGACCACCTGTTGATTCCTTCTGACAGGATTTTTATTTGTTTCTTCCGGTGGAGGTTTCGTTGTCTAGTAAATTTTATATGCTTCCGTGTTTCTGTCGGACTCGGATTTGTCAGAATTCGGATTGCACGATGAACATGAAAGTGGTACTAGTCTGTTGAAATAGAATGTTGATAAACTAACAGTGAACGGTTTTCACAAGTCTCATATAAACAGGTTTAAAAGACATGTCTCTGTGATAAAATGTATAAAAAGTTCTACATCAAACTTGATTACAATCACTTCACAATCGAATAATTACAAATTTACATCTCCCGGTTTTCAATTACTCGGTTGGGTTGAAAATTGTAATATCAAAAAAGTATAATGTATTGCATAATGCCCGCATTACACTATGAAATATTTTATAAAAGATCTTTTATAAAAGACAAGCTGATCAACACGGTTTTACCCGTGGAAAAACGAAAAAAAGTCCTTGGATTACAGATTTAATGTTAAGGTTGCCATGACAACTACATAAGCTTCCCTATACATGAACACTGAAACTTTGATGCATCATAGGTCGTAGTCCTGAGGGAATTTTTTTAAATCTGTTCTTAGTGGTTGCCTATGCCCTGAGAGAAATTTTCATGCAAAGTTTCAAGGTTCTAGGTCAAGTAGTTAGGGATGTGCGATGATGGGTGAGTGGTTTTTGACAAATATAGAGTAAATTTATTTGACCAATCAAAATTCAAGTTTTAGTTTTGAAAATCAGCTGACTTTAACTTTGATTGATCAAACCAAATCTTTTATAAAAGATCTTTTATAAAATATCTGATAGTGTAATGCAGACCTATGGGATATAAATAACTGAGAACTTGAAAGGAACTAATTCAACTAAAGTATCTTGACTGATAGAATTAACTCGGACAATGGAGCGGCTGAAGCAAAGAGACGACTTTGGATGAAACTGACAGCTGATCGAGGAGGCTTAGGCTGTGTAAATGACAGGTGATTGAAGAGAGGCAGGGTTTGAACTGACTACTGATATCGCTGTTGGAACACTTTTTTAAGGTTCGTCATATGTCACTCAGAAATTCACGTAAACTTTCTGAGTGGTCTAATCTTTCATACATGAATTTAAGAATGTCTAAAAGTTTAAAATGGTACGAAATTATATTTTTTAACATTTTGCATTGTAAAATGCGAAGAGTAGTTTGTTACCTAATCAATATTTGATATTATTTTAAGGCCCCTATTCAAGCTCGTGCGCCGCACACCATGCGCTATACGAAAAGTGTGGACAAAGTGTTTAATACCTTAATACTTTGACTTGGAAATGGGGACCTACCCAGGTAGGCACTTTGAGCCAAATGAGAGATGAGTGTAGGATAACTGCGGTGCGGTCTTGTAGTCTTGTTACTGGAAGGCCGACATTTTCCTGAGACAGGACTGTTAATTAAAAGCCCGACACCCAATAGATACGAAGGGACCTACAGTTGGATACCTAGTGGGACCCGAACTACTATTTCACTAACGAACTACGAACTGGTTTAATTATGAGGATGGTTTTATGGATGGACGTAGTATTCACTGTTGCGGACGTTAACCACCACCAGAGAATATTTCAGCCATAAGTAATCGCTCATATTAAGTCCACAATCCGCGACCTTTTTATCTACAAAGGCGGCAAGTCGTTTAAGTTGTAACCCACACTTGGGATTTTTTTCCTTTCTCTCACCTAGCATGAATCCAGACTTGGTATGACGTTTACTGCCTGTGGGGCCTTGACAACTTTTACCAAATGTTAACTTATAATATTGAAATCCTCTTCTAGATCCTATATTGCTGGCGCTTATGGCATCAACCTCCACTACCTCTTCACTACCTATTTATGAATTTATATGGCTAAGAATTGTTTGAATGCGGACTGACATCAACACCGTATATGCCAACAGACAGGGGTGCAAAAACAAAACGAAAATTAGAAGTAATGCATATACTTCAACGATTCCTACTGATGATTTCCAACTGTTTGAGTGGTAACGTGTAACGTGTTTAACTCTTAGCATTAGGATCGCCAGTTCGATACTTGACCAGGCTCTAAACTGTTCTAGTCGCCATTCCTCATTGATTTATGAATGTTGCTAACTGACAAAAAGTCGCCAGTAGATGGCAACAAGACGAAGGTTTCGACCCTTTTCGATAAAAGCGGTAAAAATGCCACTGTTGTGAACGCACACAAATTAAATGCAAATCGAGTTAAAATGAATTTACAATAATCAATACATAAAACCATAATCGGTGAAATATCATTGCGATCTTCGACTTGAGCAGCTGTCACTTACCTCTAATACATACGGAATAGCTGTTAAAGTAATTTCAAAGTTTGCAATAATATGACGCATAAGTACATATAAACAATTGAGTTTCTGCATGTGTTTAATTCATATCTTAATATTTTACTATTCATAGGGCATTTTTTATTAAGTTTTGAAATCACGTTCACTTTTTTCGATGGCCTTGTATAACTAGGGTCATATAATTAATTTGTAGTCTACGCACTTACTAAGATTTTATCAACACAAATTCAAATTACTTAGATTTTCAGAGGCCAAAGCCTCAATATGCTCATTAAAAACGAATTTACTTTATGAACTTTAGCTAGGCCACAAAAAAACCTTATTAATAATTTAACAAATATGTATTTTAAAGTTGAAAACACCTAATTGTAATGGAGCTCAGTTTCACATTCAAGTAATTGACTGTTTTTTTTTTCTATGAAAGTAAGAAGACCGCTTTTCACTAACTCATTAATCGTGATTGTTTTCATTACTTGCTGTACTTTATATTCTTTTTATTTTTTTATATATTGATAGTTTCGACAGCTCTTTTAGGTCGAGTAAACCTATAACTATCATGGAAAATATGGAAATAAACAAAAATATGGCCCAGTCCGTTCCTCAAATGACAAAGGAATAAAAAAAACGAAATAAAACGAACTATACGAAAACAACAATTTATAAACAAATATCACCGACACCAATACTGTATGTACAGTTTGTGGGGGGGGGGGGGGGTCAGACGTCGTCGCCGGGGGCGGGGGCGGGGGTGGAGGCCAACTGGGACTGGGAGATCCCAGGACCGACGTACTCCATGTAGCGCTCGTGCTGCCACACGTCCAGCGTGGGGAACACCTGGGACGAGAGCAAGCATTATGGGACAAGTTTGAAATAGAGTTGTGGGACAAGTTTGGAATTTCATTACTGTAATATACGACAAGTTCAAAGTATTATTAATATGGGACCAGTTTGAAGTATCATTATGGAAAAAGTTTTAAAATATCCCCCGTAAGTTTTAAAATGTCCCGCAATATCATTACGGGACAGTTTTAAAATCATTATGGGGCAAATTTAAAATAGCATTTAGGGGCAAGATTAAAATTGCATTATGGGACAAGATTCAAGTCGTATTATAGAGCAAGTTTTAAATCATTATAGGACAGGTTTGAAATGTCAACACGGGACAAGATTAGAATATCATTTTCACATTTGCAAAAGGTTAAAATATCATTATGGAACAATTTTTAAATCGCTTTAGGGGACAAGTTAATAATATCATTATAGAAAAAATTTAAAATACAACTATGGGATAAGTTTAAAATATTATTATGAAACTAGTTTTAAATTGCATTATGAAAAAATTAAAAATATTAATATGAATCGAGTTTAAATATCATTATGGGACAAGGTTGACATATTATAGAGCAAGATTAAAGCATCATTATGGAACAAGTTTAAAATAAAATTATGCGACACAGATTACGATATTTAAATATAAATATAAATTTTCCCCAATTCGCAGTGGTGTAAAAATAGGAATTTTGTCAGTTGTTTATGCTTTAATCGTTATTATATCATAGATTTTTGTTTATGAAGTTGATTTTTGCATATTGCTTAGTCTTTAGACAGATTCTTTTTATAGTTTAAGGTATAAGCATAGTACAACATAACAATTTGATGCTCTCGTATTTACCATTTGTTCATACTTCTTTAGCTGCCCCAAGAGACAGTTTAATAATAAATTCAGATTCTATTTCTTGTCTGTTTTGAGCTTCAAATCCGCAAAAATCTGGCGAGTACACATTGTGCGTGACAGCCTTACCTTGTGCAGAGTCACCAGTCGCTTGACATACTCGCTGTCGGTCTCGTGCGGCTGCCGACTCAGGATGCGCTTGTAGTAGTCATCGTCCTCCTCGTGTTCCTTCTGCTTGTACAGCTTCTCGTAGTGTTGCCGCCGCGTCTCCCACGGCGCCTGCGAGCAAGGGGCGGATATATCAGTCGGGGAGACGAGGGACGGATATATCAGTCGGGGGGCGAGGGACGGATATATCAGTCGGGGGGAAGAGGGGCGGATATATCAGTCGTGGGGCAAGGGACGGATATATCAGTCGGAGGGAAGAGGGGCGAATATATCAGTCCGGGGGGGCGAGGGACGGATATATCAGTAGCAGTGGCGGCTCGTGAGTTTAGGTACTGGGGGTTCAGAGCTAATAACATATACATGATACCAATGTATTATATTAGAGTTATTGTCTTAAGCCAATCAGTATTTAAAAACGTTAAATGCTTACAAGATCGTAGTTTTCTGCAAATTCTTGACATACATGCTTTTATACACGAGTGTAATGCTTATATTCTATAGGATTAAGGCACTATACCTTTGATGATAAATTGTATTATGCTACTATGTACATTAAAATGTTAAATCCAAAATTAATTAAATCAATAGCGTTATTACCGTTGCTCAATAGCTTAATTACTGTTCTTACAGAAAGCTATGGTGCGGCCGCTACGCCGATTGTTTTCTTTCAATAATCAGAGCTAAAAATAAAACGCATAATCGCATAACTGAAATAAACGTATTTATAACTAAAAACAACATAGAAATCATACAATATTTAAATAAATAAACTTAAACATCGCCCAAACCATTAAAACAACATTATCAAGCTTTACAGCGCGCGTGCTGCTGAAACAGAAGTGGTTAGAAAAGAAACTACTCTTTCGGAAGAGGTCGGCCAATTTCGTCAGCGCTCGGCTCGCCGCTAGCATAGAGCATTAGCGGTCGGTCCATTGCTTTCAAGCAAGCCCCCCTCCGCTCCCCCCACACCCCTCGCCCAGCCAGCTGGGCCGAGCTGGGTTCATTCGGCGAACTGAACCTCGCTCTGCCGGCGCGGCGTTGCGTGAGAGCTTCGCCCGGACGCAAAAATAGTTTTTTTGCCATGTTGTTTATGAAAGTAAGTTTAACATTGGGGTTTTCTGCTATTTACTTAGAAAATGTATTGTTTTTGATTATTTTAGGGGGTTCATTGAACCATTGAACCTACACACGAGCCGCCACTGATCAGTAGGGGTTGGCAAGGGACGGATATTCAGGCGAAGGATAATGTAAGGGATGTTAGGAAATGTAATTGAACTCAAGTGCGATAATCGAGCTCAAAAGAATAGTTGCATCGATTCTTTTCCTAGGTAGATTAATCAAATCGTTTGTTTCTAAACTACGAATTACGGATCTTCCATATTCTTTGGCGATTAAAAATTCGATCACTTTAGTTAACGAAGAATCGGTTATGTTCATCATAAAATCACGGACTTACATAAAGAAACAATGCATTTCGAAAATCAAGGATGGAAATATTGAATATTCCAATTCATAGAAACAGCTTGTATCGAATTTTTTTCTTAATTGCCTGCGTATGAAAAAGTATTTGGTTCGATAACCATTTGGAAAAAATTTATTTTGAATTACCTGCTTCTTTATCATTGACCCTGTGCTGAAAGTAACGGATTATGTTAATTAATTATAATCACACAAAAGTAAACATAAAAACGAGCACGCTACGAACGGTATCCAAAGTTGTGATGACAAGATATTTACCGATATTTTACAGATATTTACATACAGATTTTTTTTGCATCTACATCGTAAGTATCGATGTCAGGATTTCGATAGTCAAACAAACTACTTGTCGACGTTTCATGGTACTCCTTCCTGGGAGGCGAGGATATATCCATGTCAAGATTCCGATACGTAAAATAAACGATATATCAAACCCCTACCTTTGAGGTGAGAATATTTTATACCGATGTCAAGGTTCCGATAGTCAAATAAACGATCCATCGCTGTTTACCTGGGAGGTGAGGATGACCCGGGACCGCTTGCTGATGACCGGAGCCTCCTGCAGGGGCTTGCCCTCGGCCGCCAGCTTGTGGACGGCGTCGTGGCGCCGGCTGTCCAGGATGGGGAACTCCCGCTTGGCGTAGTCCTTGCTGCTGACGAACTTGCTGAAGTAGTCGGTCTGCGCCACTGTGGGCAGGTGCTTCTTGATCCAGTCTAGCCTCTCCTGCCTGCAAGAGAGAGAGAGGGAAGATGAGGAAGTGATTGTAGTGAAGAAAGAGAACTGAATAAAGATGGGCCACCGTTTGGAGGTTCTTCTTGGTCCGGTCTAGCCTCTCTTTCCTGCGGATGAGAGAGAGATGAAGAAAGAGAATTAGTAAGTGATTTAAGTGAAGAAAGAAGAAGTGAGAATGAAGAAAGAGAAATGAATAAAGATGAGTCACCATGGGCAGGTGCTTCTTGATCCCGTCCAGCCTCTCTTGTCTGTGTTTGAGAGAGGGATGAAAAGAGAATGAGAAAGTTAATGAAGTGAAGGAAGAAAGTGAGAATGAAGAAAGAGAACTGAATAAAGATGGGCCACCGTGGGGGGTAAGTATAACAATAAGTGACTAAAAGAGGAATTTATAAACAAAGTCCTGCTGCGAAAAACAAAGATTATAAAAAAATGCCATTACATTTATAATCAAACATAACTTGAGCATTATTTTTATTAAAGTCTATACTCTGAGGCAATTTGTGTCGCAACAGGTTGTGATAAATGTTCTCACTCTACAAAGTAATTGTTATACCTGAAAATATTCTCAATTACTCGTGATTTCTTCTGCCTATAATTCTGCATTTGCGCAAATACCTCTCACCGAAAACCGTTGGCAAGATATTCTGAATTACTTAATGAATTCTCACTGCCTTCAAAGCAATTAGCCATGAGAGTAGGGGGGAATAGTTGATTTCGTCACAGGTGGTTGGTGACGGTTTTCCCCTACTTGTGAGTAAAACCGATTGACAACAAATGATAGTTGCGTAGCAAACGGTCTGATCCAAAAAGGACATTGGGGCTGTAAAAAATGTAAATTCCTCTCGTCTTGCCTGTGGTCTGCTGCCTCGTTGCTGTCGGGTTCCAGGATGCGAGCCATGTACTCGGGGTAACTCTCGTACTCCCGCTTGGTCAGCACCTTGCTAGCGACCGTGTCCGCGTCCTCTTCCGACTTCACCTGCGAAAATACGTTTGGATCCTTAAGATTAGTGAATAAATTTAAAAAAACATATTGTAAGTAGGTGTTTATACGACTAAAAGATAAAAAAACTATAAGTGTTAAATGTTGAGATTAAGTCTCCTCTTTATTGTTTTATTCCTCTATTGTTGCATAGGTTTAACCCATTTCTGCCCACTAAGGACTTGGACAGGATAAATGAGTAATCCTGACAAAAATAATCAGCTGGTTTCTGTCAGTAAAAGGCTTAGCAGGAAATCCTACATTTGTACGTGCGGTGAATTGGCGTGAAATATCCCAAGATAGTTTCAACGCCTTACATAGTGATTTTGTTATATTCTTACTCTTGAGACAGGTTTTAAAAACTGATTGGATTCATAACAGCTAATTATAGGTGATATCCATAGAATAACAAAATTATGATTTATTATGTTAAGGGATGAATTTACAGTATTGTAAAAACTGTCTTTAACCAAGCCGTTGATAGAAATGTCCGTGATAACAGTTTTGATACAAAAACACCTTTAATTTGTAATTAATTAGAAAAACATTTTTTCAACGTTTCCAGTAATTATAGATTCTACGCTACTCAAGTAGTGATTATTCTTCTAAGGCCGATTTACAATGGACGAGTAACTCAACCATAGTGCTAGGATCAGCTAATTCCCCGGTCAGTTTGCCAGTCAACTTCCCCATCACTAAACTCGTTCACCTCGTTGCACTGGTCGAGTCCTAACTCGCCGTTCTTTTCACCGACCTACTCGACCAATGTGAACCGGCCTTTGGTTTCCTAAATCTAACTGATATAATTATCTTGAAAGTTTAATAATTTCAGGTAATTAATCATTAACGTAATTTAAAGTACCTAGACTTTAAATTTAAATCTAAGTTACAACCTTTTCATTTATTATTGTCAGATTCTTATATTTATCATTAGTATAAGTGGTAGCAGCATCATTTTTCTGCAGCAGCTTTGCACTGGCAAAATGGACTTTCGTTTTTATGTATACAGGGTGTCCCATAATAGTCCCCCCCCTTACGTTTTGCTATATTTTTTCAAATATCAATTCCACACCACTCCCAAACATTATTGGGTAGTTAATACTTCATTTTGAGGGAGTACCCAATTTTGGCCGCCATCTTGGATCCGCCATATTGGATCCAAAATAATTTTTTCAAATGTAAAAGTGGTGTTGTGACTCATCATTTCGAATTAGATTTTTACACTGATTACAATGCCGCAATTCGTTTTTCAATATCTCAATTGGTTCTCAAGATATGGATATTTTTAATTTATTAATTTTCAATCAATTTAAACATTGCAAATTGATAAAATAGGCCCATAACCACAAAATAATGCTAGATAGTGACGAATAACGACCACCACTCATTTTTGAGCGATTTAAATTTAACTTTCACCAACGTAAATTTTTTGGACGCCATCTTTGTTTCGCCATTTTGAAATGAGGTAAGTTATTTCAAATATGAAGTTGGTATTGCGACCCTTCATTTCAAACTAGTTTTTTACGCCGAATTTAATGCCGCAACCCGTTTTCAGCTATAAAACTTAGTTTTTAAGAAATTAATATTTTTCGAGATTTTTATTAGAAAAATGTCAATATCTTTAAAACTAAATATTGTAATTAAAAACAGGTTGCGGCATTAAAGTTTGCGTAAAAAACTAGTTCGAAATGATGGGTCACAATACCAACTTCATATTTGAAATAACTTATTTCATTTCAAAATGGCGGATCCATGATGGCGGCCAAAAAATTTACATTGGTGAAAGTTAAGTGTAAATCGCTCAAAAATGAGTGGTGGTCGTTATTCGTCACTATCTAGCATTATTTTGTGGTTATGGGCCTATTTTATCAATTTGTAATGTTTAAATTGATTGAAAATAAATAAATTAAAAATATCCATATCTTTTTGAGAACCAATTGAGATATTAAAAAACGGATTGCGGCATTGTAATAAGTGTAAAAATCTAATTCGAAATGATGGGTCACAACACCACTTTTACATTAAAAAAAAATTTTGGCTCCAATATGGCGGATCCAAGATGGCGGCCAAAATTGGGTACTCCCTCAAAATGAAGTATTAACTACCCAATAATGTTTGGGAGTGGTGTGGAATTGATATTTGAAAAAATATAGGAAAAGGTTAGGGGGGGGGGACTATTATGGGACACCCGGTATTATATCTGTATAATGGCGTTCGCCGTATGTAATAAATAAATAAATAGACATAACCGATCAACCAAATCGCCTCCACAGCTGTGTTGCCACCCCCGACCCAGGATATTTCCCCAACTGTCTGACGAGAATTCCCTATTTTATCCCCATCCGAAGCAAAAATCCTCCAATAATCCGCCTAGCCATGGAAAACGAAAGAAAATCCTTAAGTTTTTCCCATTCAATAGCTAAATTGAACAAAAATCCCTTTCAACTGCCAATTATCCCAAAATTCATATCTGTGATCGTAAATGTGTGGGTGAAAAATTCACTCTAAATATATTATAATCATATCAAATTTATTATTGACCAATCCTCCGCCAAAATTTAAATCAGCCTAAAATTGCCTAAAGGACTCAATCCGCCATAAAAATCCCAAAGACCAAGGAAAATCCCCAATTTGGCGAAAAATCCCCAAAAGTGGCAACACTAGCACCCACCACCCACCTCGTCGTCGATGTAGGTGACGCCGGTGTCGGCCACCTTGCCGCCGTCCGCCTTCGCCATCGCCTGGATCTTGTCCCACACCTCCTTGCTAACCACCTGCTGCACGATCGCCATCCTCTCCTTGAAATGAAATTAAATGAAAATTCGTTTATTTCGAAAACATCAGTTTATACATGAGATAAATACAAGACATACATGAAATATGATTCCCCACATGGGCCTTGGCCTGTGGGTTGGAAAATGAGTTCAAACAGTCCGTAACAATCTTCCAAGAGCATCAACTTGGTGCCAGATAAAAAAACGATGTGATATCATATAGAGAGCAATTAAAAATTACTAAGGTGGAACATAATATAACAAAAAGAGAATAAGAACAAGTTTGCTAATGTATGAACTTGGATCCACACACTTCATACAAAGAGGTAGGTGATGCAAAAAGTGGTGAGTTTAGAGAGACTCAGATCCAAAGTCATACGACCCATACCCACTCTCTCTCTTTCTCACTCACACACTCACTCACTCACTCACTCACTCACACACACACACACTCTCTCACTCACACACACACACACACACACACACACACACACACACACACACACACACACACACACACACACACACACACACGCAAGAAACATACTCACACATACGCGCACATAGTAGAAATTACCTTGTAGTCCTGGGCGCTCTCCTCGGGGTACTGCTTCATTAGCCTGTTGGCCCAAGCGGTCACCGACTCGTCCGGCTTCTGGGCGAACAGCAGAGTGAAGTACTTCTTGGTGTACTTGAGGTACTTGGTGTCGTGCCAGACCGGATTGTCAATATCGACCAGGTAGAAGTTGGTGATTCTGTTCAGGTACTTTTCTTCTGACTCGCCCGGTTTCATGTCGAATATGGGTTTGTAGTAGTCATCGTCGCTTTTTCCAGCCGGTCTCTTGTACAGTGTTTCGTAGTATTTCTTCGTGTACACTAGATAGTCAGGGTTGTCCCAGATGGGGAGGTCGGGATAGACCGTGTTGAACATGTCTATCCTGTCTCTGTACATACCGTCGGATTCTTTGGCCTTCGCGAATATCTTTTTGTAGTGTTGGTCTTCTGTTTCTTCGTCAGGCTTTTCATAGAATATCTCGTAGAAGTGGCGGGTCGAGTCCAGTTTGTCTTTGTCGTTCCAGATTTCCAGGTCGGGGAACAGTGCTTTGACCACCTTCACTCTGTTGACGTATTCGAAATCACTTTCTTCCACGTCTTGTGTGAACGTTCTCTTCACGTACTCGTCGGCGGTCTCCCCGGGCTTCTGGCCGTATTTGATCTTGTAATAGTCCCCCGTGTAATTCAAATAGTCTGGATTGTCGAACAAATTGTCTATCACCGGGAAGAATATTTTGTGTATGATTTCTATTCTCTTCCTGTACTCGACGTCGGTTTCGCCCGGATTCCTCTTGAACAACCTGGAGTGGAAGGTCTGGTCGTCCTCGCCGTCCTTCTGCTCGTACAGGAATGTGAAGTATTTGGCCGTGTAGACTAGGTAAGGCATGCTCGTCCACAGGTCCAGTTTGGGGTACACAGCTTGGATCACCTGGATCCTCTTCACGTAGTCAACGTCGCTCTCAGTTAGCGGTTGGAACATCAGTCGCCTGTAGTAATCGTCGTCACTTTCGCCCTTGTTGCGTTTGTAGATATCCATGTAGTATCTCCTGGTGTACCTCACTTCCTTAGGATTGTTCCACACCGGGAGATCGGGGTATAACGCGTTCAGTATTTTCATCTTCTCTACAAACTCCACGTTGCCGTCTTTGCGCCCCTGCTTGAACACCCTGGCCAAGTACTTCTCGTACGACTCGTTCGGCTTTTGATTGTAAAGAGTCAAGTAGTAGTCCTTGGTGTAGTTCAGGTAGTTGACGTTGTTGAAGATGTGACCGACTGCCTTCTTCTCCAGAATTGTCAGCAAGTCGACTCTCCTCACGAAGTCCTTGTCTGACTCTCCCGGCTTGCGTTTGAACAGTCGCGTGTAGTAGTCAGCGTCGGACTCGCCCGGCAGTCTCTTGAACAGCAGTCTGTAGTATTTGGCCGTGTATATCAAGTATTTAGGATTAGTCCAAAGGTCCAAGTCGGGGAAGAGGGCCTGAATGAGGTTTATTCTTTTAACATACTGTTCCGGAGTTTCGTCGAAACCTTGGTACATTATTCTGTTGTACCATCTTGCGTCTTTCTCGCCGATTTTCCGCTTGTAGACGTCCTCGTAGTATTCCCTCGTGATCATCAATTTCTCAGGGTTCTGCCAAACTTCTAGCGTTGGGAACAGCTTCGAAAGGATGGTTACTCGTTTGAAAAAGTTCTCCTTACTTTCTCCTACAGCTTGTTTCAAAAGCCTTACGTAATATTCGTTCTCACTCTCGGACACCTGTTTTGTATATTTTAGTAGGTAGTACTTCTTCGTGTATTTAAGGTACTTTTCGTCATACCATAGGGGGAGATCTGGATGTGTTTGCTTTATAAAGTCGAGTCTTTTAACGTAACTTTCATCGGTATCGTCAGGAAGTGTTTTGGTGATCCTCTCGTAGTATTTTTCAGTGTCTTCGCCAGCTCGTTGCTTGTATTCTATTGTGTAGTACTCTTTAGTTATTGAAAGCGTGGTTTCCTCTGTCCACACAGTGCTTGTGTTGAAAATTGTTTTCAATATCTTTATTCTCTTTATATATTCTTCGTCGGTTTCACCCTCTCTTCTGGCGAAGACACGTTTTTTATACTCCTCGTCATTTTCTTCTGATTTTCTTGTGTAAATTCGTTTATAGAATTCTTCAAGGGTTTCTCCTGGCTGCTGCACCTAGAGTAGGAAGTCAGAGAAATTAATGTGAAAAGGAAAAAAACATTGGATAATCGTTCAAACTTGATAATAATTGTTTTGAATGTAGTATTATAAATTTTGAGAATCAAAATTCAACCCATTAATTTAATTATATTTAATCATTTTTTTCTATAAGTTTGTATGAACAGAATTTCTAGCATCGTTAGCTTAAGATTTTTTTTGCACTAGCCTAGATAACTCAAATACAAAAATAGTTCTGGAAAATATAAAGTTTTTAATGACATTATAATCTATCGATCATTGTTGCATCGTTAATTATCTTGCACTGAATAATAATTCACTCCATCAATAAACCTGCAAAGCTAAAATTGATTTATATATTTTTTTCACTGCATACTAATTGGAATAAACATAACGCGTTTACCATGAAGCAAACAGTTACGTTCTGTCTATTATGATATAAAATCTTTAGTTAGTTTATAATCATGTATTATGTAGTATAATTTATATTGGAACAATTACTTGAGAATATGTTTGTAGAACTCGATTTTATATCATTTAAAAAATAGTGTTCGACACGGTAGTACACTAGTAGTAATAATTCTAGAATTATATTCTTACCTCTTCTTCCTTAGTAGTTGTCGTTTCGGTCTCTTCGTCAATACTTCGAGTATTTTGTTCATTGTTAATAACAGATTCTTTCATTACAATTTTATTTTCTTCTTCCTCCTTCTCTAGCTCTTCTAAAGACAGTTTATCCTCTTTTTGCGAAACCACAGGTTGAGCGGTTGTTGTAAAAATAATATTCTGTTCTAATTTACTACTTTGCTCTACTTCCTCTAAAGTTTTTGATTCTTTTTCAGAGCGGATGATCGCAACTGCTTCTACTTCAAACTCATCCTCAGGCGCTTCAGTAGTCGTCGGAGTAGGCGCAGTCGCCAAAATCTCTTCTTTAACTTCTTCTTGAGTTTCTTCTAGTGTACTTGTTTCGGTTTTAGTCTCTTCTACCTTTATCTCTGTTGTACGAGATTCTGTTTTCGTCTCAACTTTGGTCTCTTCTTCTTTTGTCTCTTCCACCACAGCCTCATCCACAGGCTGGACAGTCGACGGGCCCTCAGTGGTTGCAACAACTTCAACTTGCGTTGATTCCTGTGTTTCCTCTGTTGTAATTGATTCAGATTTCGTCTCAACTTTGGTCTCTTCTACTTTTGTCTCTTCCACCACAGCCTCAACCACAGGCTGGACAGTCGTCGGGGCCTCAGTGGTTGCAACAACTTCAACTTGCGTTGATTCCTGTGTTTCCTCTGTCGTAATTGATTCAGATTTCGTCTCAACTTTGGTCTCTTCTACTTTTTTCTCTTCCACTGCGGCCTCAACTATAGGTTGGAGAGTGGTTGGGGCAACAGTGCTTACAACTTCCTCAACTTGGGTAACTTCCTCTGTTTCTTCAACTGCCTTTGTCTCAGTGTGTGACTCTTCGACATTTTTCTCTTCCACTACAAGAGTTTCCTCTATTGTACGTGATTCAGTTTTCGTCTCAACTTTGGTCTCTTCTACTTTTGTCTCTTCCACCACAGCCTCAACCACAGGCTGGACAGTCGTCGGGGCCTCAGTGGTTGCAACAACTTCAACTTGCGTTGATTCCTGTGTTTCCTCTGTTGTAATTGATTCAGATTTCGTCTCAACTTTGGTCTCTTCTACTTTTGTCTCTTCCACCACAGCCTCAACCACAGGCTGGACAGTCGTCGGGGCCTCAGTGGTTGCAACAACTTCAACTTGCGTTGATTCCTGTGTTTCCTCTGTTGTAATTGATTCAGATTTCGTCTCAACTTTGGTCTCTTCTACTTTTGTCTCTTCCACCACAGCCTCAACCACAGGCTGGACAGTCGTCGGGGCCTCAGTGGTTGCAACAACTTCAACTTGCGTTGTTTCCTGAGTTTCTTCTGTTGTAATTGATTCAGATTTCGTCTCAACTTTGGTCTCTTCTACCTTTGTCTCTTCCACCACGGCCTCAACTATAGGTTGGGTAGTGGTTGGGGCAATAGTTGTTACAACCTCCTCAATCTGGGTAACTTCTTCTGTTTCTTCAACTGTCTTTGTCTCAGTGTGTGACTCTTCGACCTTTTTCTCTTCCACTACATGAGTTTCCTCCATTGTACGTGATTCAGTTTTCGTCTCAACTTTGGTCTCTTCTTTTGTTTCTTCCACCACCGCCTCAATTACTGGCTGCTCAGTTGTCGGGGCCTCAGTGGTTACAACAACTTCAACTTGCATTGATTTCTGAGTTTCCTCTGTTGTAATTGATTCTGTTTTCGTCTCAACTTTGGTCTCTTCTACTTTTGTCTCTTCCACTACAGCCTCAACTACAGGTTGGACAGTCGTTGGGGCCTCAGTAACTTCTACTTGCGTTGTTTCCTGAGTTTCCTCTGTTGTGATTGATTCTGATTTCGTCTCAACTTTGGTCTCTTCTACTTTCGTCTCTTCCAATACGGCCTCAACAACAGGTTGGACAGTGGTCGGGGCAACAGTGGTTACAACCTCCTCAATCTGGGTAACATCTTCTGTTTCTTCAGCCTTTGTCTCAGTGTGTGACTCTTCGACCTTTTTCTCTTCCACTACATGAGTTTCCTCTATTGTACGCGATTCAGTTTTCGTCTCAACTTTGGTCTCTTCTTTTGTTTCTTCCACTACCGCCTCAATTACTGGTTTCTCCGTTGTTGGGGCCTCAGTGGTTGCGACAACGTCAACTTGCGTTGATTCCTGAGTTTCCTCTGTTGTAATTGATTCAGATTTCGTCTCAACTTTGGTCTCTTCTACTTTTGTCTCTTCCACTACAGCCTCAACTACAGGTTGGACAGTCGTCGGGGCCTCAGTAACCTCTACTTGCGTTGTTTCCTGAGTTTCCTCTGTTGTGATTGATTCTGATTTCGTCTCAACTTTGGTCTCTTCTACCTTCGTCTCTTCCACCACGGCCTCAACTATAGGTTGGGGAGTGGTTGGGGCAATAGTGGTTACAACCTCCTCAATCTGGGTAACTTCTTCTGTTTCTTCAACTGCCTTTGTCTCAGTGTGTGACTCTTCGACCTTTTTCTCTTCCACTACATGAGTTTCCTCTATTGTACGTGATTCAGTTTTCGTCTCAACTTTGGTCACCTCTTCTTTTGTTTCTTCCACCACCGCCTCAATTACTGGCTGCTCAGTTGTTGGGGCAACAGTGGTTGAAACTTCTTCAACTTGTGTAACTTCCTCTGTTTCTTCGACTGCCTTTGTCTCAGTGTGTGATTCTTCTGCTTTTTTCTCTTCCACTACAACTTCAACTATTGGCTGGACTGTTGTAGTTGCGACTTCCTCAACCTGTACTTCCTCTGTTTCCTGAACCGTACTGGTCTCGGTTTTGGTTTCAACCTTGGTCTCTTCAACCTTTGTTTCTTCCACTTTGTCTTCTTCAACTTCAGGTTTGGCAGATTCTTTCATAACGATTGCGTTTTCCTCTTCCTCCAGTGACCTTGACGTTTTGGTTTCTTCTACTTTACTTGATTCAGATTTCGTCTCAACTTTGGTCTCTTCTACTTCTTTCTCCTCCACCACAACTTCAACCACGGGCTGAACTGTAGTCGTTGCAACTTCCTCGACTTGTCTAACTTCCTCAACGTGTGTTACCTCCTCTGTTTCCTCAACTGTATTTGTCTCAGTGTGCGTCTCTTCTACTTTTTTCTCTTCCTCTACAACCTCAACTACAGGCTGTACTGTTGTAGTTGCAACTTCATCAACTTGTGTAACTTCCTCGACTTGTGTTATTTCCTCGACTGTCTTTGTCTCAGTGTGCGTCTCTTCTACTTTTTTCTCTTCCTCTACAACTTCAACTACGGGCTGGACTGTTGTAGTTGCAACTTCCTCAACTTGTGTAACTTCCTCAACATGTGTTACTTCCTCTGTTTCCTCGACTGTATTTGTTTCAGTGTGCGTCTCTTCAACTTTTTTCTCTTCCTCCACGACTTTAACTACGGGCTGAACCGTTGTAGTTACGACTTCCTCAACTTGTGTTACTTCCTCTGTTTCTTCGACAGTCTTTGTCTCAGTGTGCGTCTCTTCAACCTTTTTCTCTTCCTCCACGACTTCAACTACGGGCTGAACTGTTGTAGTTACGACTTCCTCAACTTGTGTAACTTCCTCTGTTTCTTCGACAGTCTTTGTCTCGGTGTGCGTCTCTTCAACTTTTTTCTCTTCCACCACAACTTCAACCACGGGCTGAACTGTTGTAGTTGCAACTTCCTCAACTTGTGTAACTTCCTCAACATGTGTTACTTCCTCTGTTTCCTCGACTGTCTTTGTCTCAGTGTGCGTCTCTTCTACTTTTTTCTCTTCCTCTACAACCTCAACTACAGGCTGTACTGTTGTAGTTGCAACTTCCTCAACTTGTGTAACTTCCTCGACGTGTGTTATTTCCTCGACTGTCTTTGTCTCAGTGTGCGTCTCTTCTACTTTTTTCTCTTCCTCTACAACTTCAACTACGGGCTGGACTGTAGTAGTTGCAACTTCCTCAACTTGTGTAACTTCCTCAACATGTGTTACTTCCTCTGTTTCCTCGACTGTCTTTGTCTCAGTGTGCGTCTCTTCAACTTTTTTCTCTTCCTCTACAACCTCAATTACAGGCTGGACTGTTGTAGTTGCAACTTCCTCAATTTGTGTAACTTCCTCAACGTGTGTTTTTTCCTCGATTGTCTTTGTCTCAGTGTGCGTCTCTTCAACTTTTTTCTCTTCCTCTACAACTTCAACTACGGGCTGGACTGTTGTAGTTACGTCTTCCTCAACTTGTGTTACTTCCTCTGTTTCTTCGACAGTCTTTGTCTCGATGTGCGTCTCTTCTACTTTTTTCTCTTCCACCACAACTTCAACCACGGGCTGAACTGTTGTAGTTGCAACGTCCTCAACTTGTGTAACTTCCTCAACGTGTGTTACTTCCTCGACTGTCTTTGTCTCAGTGTGCGTCTCTTCAACATTTTTCTCTTCCACCACAACTTCAACCACGGGCTGAACTGTTGTAGTTGCAACTTCCTCAACTTGTGTAACTTCCTCAACATGTGTTACTTCCTCTGTTTCCTCGACTGTCTTTGTCTCAGTGTGCATCTCTTCAACGTTTTTCTCTTCCTCGATAACTTCAACTACGGGCTGAACTGTTGTAGTTGCGACTTCCTCAACTTGCGTAACTTCCTCAACGTGTGACACTTCCTCTGTTTTCTCGACTGTTTTTGTCTCAGTGTGCGTCTCTTCTACTTTTTTCTCTTCCTCTACAACTTCAACTACGGGCTGGACTGTTGTAGTTGCAACTTCCTCAACTTTTGTAACTTCCTCAACATGTGTTACTTCCTCTGTTTCCTCGACTGTCTTTGTCTCAGTGTGCGTCTCTTCAACTTTTTTCTCTTCCTCTACAACCTCAACTACAGGCTGGACTGTTGTAGTTGCAACTTCCTCAACTTGTGTAACTTCCTCAACGTGTGTTATTTCCTCGATTGTCTTTGTCTCAGTGTGCATCTCTTCAACCTTTTTCTCTTCCTCTACAACTTCAACTATGGGCTGGACTGTTGTAGTTACGACTTCCTCAACTTGTGTTACTTCCTCTGTTTCTTCGACAGTCTTTGTCTCGGTGTGCGTCTCTTCTACTTTTTTCTCTTCCACCACAACTTCAACCACGGGCTGAACTGTTGTAGTTGCAACTTCCTCAACTTGTGTTACTTCCTCTGTTTCCTGAACTGTACTTGTCTCTGTTTTGGTTTCAACCTTAGTCTCTTTTAGACTGGTTTCTTCTACTTTCACCTCTTCAACTTCAGGTTTCACAGATTCTTTCATGACGATTACATTTTCCTCTTCTTCCAGCGACCTTGACGCTTTGGATTCGTATGCTGCACTTTCAGATTTTTCGCAGTCAGCTTCTTGGCTCTGATATTCTTTTACAAATTTTACCATTTTTTCGTACTGTTCGTCACTATAAGTCTTTGGTCTTGATAAAATCCTAGCTTCAAATTCTTCTTTTGTTTCTCCCTTTTTAGGCCTTAGTTTAAAGTCATAGTATAGTTTTGTGTAAGTAAGTGCGGCCTTATTGTTCCATATTGGAAGGTTTGGCAACATTTGTTCAACCTTAGTTATTCTGTCAACGTAGTGGTCCACCTGTTCGAGCTCGTATCTGTGTAGAATGCGCTTATAATACTCGTCGTCTGTTTCATAGTCTTGTTTTTCATACATCTTTTCACATAATATCTCTCCACCTTTTACTGCCTAAAAAAATAAGCTGATATTAATTACGTCGCATGCCTTAAAAGATTTGTCGTTATACTGCTTCAAAAACAAATGTTTTTAATGCATGTTTTCCGGACCTAAATACACTCATTTTATTCCTAGGACTTAAAAGCTGATGTACTCGATACCAGCTGACTCTTTATAGTCCTAGGACTATAAAAGTCAAAAAGTGCCGAGTACGTCGTAATAATCGAACAATATTCATTCGATTACAAAAATAATCGAAACATTCATTGTTGTCAGTTTAATCAATTTGTGAAACTCGCTCATTTAACCAATCGATTATTAAATGCGTTCGATACGTCGATAGTTGTTCATTGTTGCCAGTCTACCCTAACACAAATGAAACAGACAATCAGCTGATTGCTTCAAATAGCAAGAACAAGACGCTGGCATCTTTTGAAGGCATCTTTAAAGGTAAACAAGCTGTAACATTTTGGTTTTCTTAAGTAGTTTACGTATTGTATTGAGCAATATAACGAAAAATATAGTTCATCACACGGACCTAAAGCTGCTTTTCGTTACTCGGTCATTTTTCAACCTCGGCTTACAGCCTCGGTTGTAAAACTTGACCTTGTTCGAAAAGCGTCACTTTAGGTCCTTGTAATGAAATATACTATTAAAATATATACAGATATTGCGTACTATTTTTCATTAGCTTGGGTCGTGCAAAACTCACGGTAGGAAAAAAATATGCCATTTAGTGAATCTGTTAGGATATAATTCCCAGCACGAACTATTACTATTACTAACTTAAAAGAAATGAACAGAACTTTGAGGCCGGATTCTCCTACTTATTTAATACTTCGTTTAAACCAATTATAATGTAAAAAATTATGGAGATTTTTCATAGCCCTATCAAATTATTAACATTGATATGAGTTAAAACTAAGTTGGGGAACCCAGGCCTTAGAGTAACCACTTATCTATGTTTACAGGGTGGAATAACTATTTATGAAGCATCTGTTTGTGGATAAGTCACCAACCGATAAGTTTAAGCTTTCATGTAAACACCCATTTGAATTTCTACTTTTTTTATTATTTGATAACTATAAAATCTTATGAATGAAACAAAATCTATCTTGTTAATTAAATTCTTAAATTGGACCCTTTTATAAAAGATTAAGGAATTTGTGTACCAAAACTTACTATTATCAATTTAGCGCGTATATAAGTGAAACATACCAAGACATTAACCCGTTAAGTATGAAGCAATATTTTATTTTTAGTTCTTTTTAGCGTATCTCAACTGAACATCCTTTAGATAATACTTCTATATAGTTTGATTCTTTGATAATTGCAACCAATGAATATTTGGTTGCAATACAACTGTGTATTTTGGTTAAAACACTATCAATGCTGGCTTATGTTACTTATGTACTATTCTGTGTTACATTTCTATGCTGTATATCTTTATTCTTCATCTCCTGTCTTTAATATTATTTCCATTTCTTTTTAAGGAATTATCAAGGTTTTTTATTTATGTTTATTATTACTATGTATCATATTTATGTATACCTCAGTTTTACTTGAAGCTGTTTCCACTTTGGATTCAGTCTTTGATGATTGTGAAGTCACTACCTTTTCCTGTTCGTCCTAAAACACAGTAGTATTAATTTCACTAAAGATATTTTTTATTAAAACTGAACGTAAAGCGTCACGAGCTCAAAGTGTTTTTTCAATGAACTTCAATTGTTCATGATATAACAACCTCAGCTAGATGCAAGTTATACCGCAGTTTAGGAAAACATTTTATGTAATTTATATGTAAAGCGTCATTATCGCTTGAACTGTTTAGCTGTTTAGCTCACGCAATAAGGACGTGCTTTACGCGCTTAATGCACAAATAACTGTTATAAGTGCTAAGTTAGTTTTTAGATTTCCTTTCATATTCACACTTCAGTGCATATTAATGATAAATTATGATACCATAATAACTATCAGGCTCCTTAAGACAATGCAGTTATTTCAAATTGAATTGTTTTAACTAAAAATAAGTAACTAATTTCGTTATACTCAGCTAAAAAGCTTACGTCATTGGTGTGAACAAAAGGCCATATTTTTTTATCAACAATCACTTACTGCAATTATCGGCTTTGGTGTTTCTAAGGTATCGCCCTCCTTCCCTGTATATTTTTCTTCGGATACCTATAATATGAACAATAAATTTACTTCCAGTCCAATCGATTCGCGAGGAAAATATTAAAGTACGTTAAAACTTACAAAGAGTAGGTTAGACTTGAGTTTTGATTTATTTCTTCAACCTCTAAAATACTTCTCAGTGTTATAAAACACCAAAATACAACATATATTGCTTAACTATATTAGATCATGCAACCATAATCTTTATTATAAAAATGGAATACCAATACAACGTTTGGTTTATTTAATTAGGACGTTTAAACGTAAAAGATTATCTTAATGTAAATCATAATGTTTAACAAGTCATTTATTAGTTATTAATTAATAAGTTTACCTTCTTAGTGGTTGCTTTTGCAGTCACTTTAACCTTGGTTGTTTCATTTTCCTGCAATCAATCGGTGATCGGTGTGAGTTTCGCGATCGCCGCGTTAAAAAAATATTAATACTTACAAAATAACATATTTCTCTTGAACGGCAAAATATGCATACTTCTATTCTGGATCCTTGTAATCTCAGCTTATTATGACATATTGGTTCTCAAGAAGGCAATGAATGTTCCTTTGAAAATTTTGTAATAATATGAGTTTTCAACACGATGAGGATATCAAATTGGAGAATCAAAACGTAAACAATAGACAATAGAGTGTAAACAATTCAGTACTTTCTGTTAAGTACAGAAGGAATATATCAACCATAAACATTTTAAACTTCGGTCTTTCTTTTTGTTTCAAAGTAATGATGTGATTTATCACATGATTTGAAATTTGACACATGAAAAATGCAATTTCGTTGTACAGGGTGTTTTTTTGTTTTTTTTTAACGCAACCCAAAACTTTATTTTATCAGTGAAGGATTATTCCCCCCAAGATCCCCGGATTTG
Source organism: Flexamia atlantica (assembly GCA_035578135.1). Taxonomy (NCBI): domain Eukaryota; kingdom Metazoa; phylum Arthropoda; class Insecta; order Hemiptera; family Cicadellidae; genus Flexamia; species Flexamia atlantica. The sequence continues at coordinate 2,557,654 of JAQJVK010000051.1, read as the reverse complement.
ACGCCACTATATTATTTACTTAGGGGATGCATAAAAAGTAAGGCCTCCGAAAACAATTCACGGGATATTTAACACCTCAAAACAAACATACCAAATTTATCATAAGAAATTCAAAGAGGTACCTTGCAACACGTGTTCGGGAATTTGATGGAGGGAGTACAACTTTAAACAAATGTCAATGGCGGATTGTTTGAACACATAATGTAAACTAAACGTAATCAAACATAAATAATAGGTCATATAGAATGTAAATATTAACAAAACAATAATCATTTTTATATTTATATCTGCATTATTCAATCTTAAAAATGGGTTGCGTTAAAAAAACCTTGTATTAATTGTATCAAACTAACCGGGTTCAAGCAAGATTTTCTCCAAACTATACTAATATAATCAAACTAAATTAAAATATGTTTTCCAGAACTAAACACTTTCCCGTAAGTTAATGCCGTAAGTTGTATTACATAAAAATACATATTTAAACTTTTATCTCTCTAATGTAAAAACTCACGGGAGTCGCTGCAGGGGCGGGGGTGAGAGGTGACGTCTCCTCAGTGTCCACAGACCGCGCCGTCTGGCTCTGGGAATAAATAAATATTTTATTTCATTAATAGAGCCTTCAAGTTAAGCCTTAGAGGTTGCACTTGTATATACATTGTCATTTGCATGTTAGACCTATTCCCTGTAATTCAATTTAAGAATTTTATCAACTATTTATTTAAATTTTTGTAAAATATCAATTGCATCTTGGAATTTTGTCCTGCATTATATCTATGCATGTTTCTCTTACTGAATCCATTTATGTATTAGTGTCAGCCGTTGTAAATGAAATAAATAAATAAATAAAAGTTACTTTTCGAATGAGGTGGAAAAATTACCGAATGAAGGAAAGAAACTTCAGGCGCGTGTATTGACTAATCAATTAAATCAAATATTTTACAACTTAACCTTTAAAAGGTTTGTCTTAAAGAGTTAAGACGATGTATATGGCATTTGAAGAAGCGCCCATCTGAAGGATTTGGAGTGCCTATACATAAAAAATTACTCAATAAAATAATCAAAATAGAAAATACTAAAATCATTTGTTCTTTTACGGATATCTTAATACTTGAACCATTTACAACTAGGTTATGTCATCTTATTCATGCTATTTGAAACAATCAGGAGATAGCCTGTTACATATTGTTGGTTTTGTTATACTGACAGCAACCAAATATCTATTGAAATCATTGAACTACCGGTTAGTATAATCGATCGAGTTTACGATCGAGGTTACGATCGAAGGTTGCGATCGACTGTATCAGAATCGATAGAAATGATCTATTGTCACTCTTAAAACGATCAATAATCCATTATCGACGCCGACGTGCTCACCTGCTATAAAAACGCATATAACGATATCTCAACAGCGTAACGTTATCTTAACAACATAACGATATCCCAACGATATCTTAATACACTGTAAAAACGCTAATGTTAACGCTAACAGCTAACTTCAGAGGATTAGCTAATAATTTTACTCCCTAGGGTAGAGTAGAGCTTCTTTAGCCCCGCATAATATGAAATATGCTAAAAACTGTCGTTTTTGCCGCTGAAAACACGGCGACACGGAAATAAATGGCGGAAAGGTTATTTATAATTTTAAGTACAGTTCATTAAAACTTATACCACATTTAAGTTACACCTAAGTTAATTGCTTGCTTTGTTTCCTTTTGACTAATTAATAAAATTACCTTATAGTCTACATGTTAAAAAGCAATTACGTTTGTTGTTATCTGTATAATGAATTTCACACATGCTATGAATTTCTCACCTCTGAGGTTTCGATAGTTGTCGTGGACTGAGAGGAGGTACTTGATGAAGATTCCAACTTTACCTGAATGAAGTAACAGTATTTTAGTGTTTCATAATTATGTACTTACTAAAATTCTATTTCATGTTGCGATTAAAAACAATGAATTCTTTAATGACGGGTTATAAATCTTAAAAAAATATATAATTTTTCATACTCTTGCGAAATTTTAATCACAATACATGGCATTTCAAGAGGCGTCTACCAGATGGATTTAGAGTCCATAGGTATAAATATTATTCTTTGACAAAATACACAAAAGAAAACTACTAAAATATTAACACAACTCGTTTCTTTTGCACACGGATATCAATATTTGAATTGACTTACTTTGTTCTCTTCTAGGTTCTCAGTTTCTGGCGACGGTTCTGAGGGTATCTTCGACTGAAATAAACATTTAGTAAATAGTATTTTTTATAATAAATAACGAGTTGCCATTCTTAACGAGCCGTCCTTAACGATCTACAACCATCATATACCGGGTGTCTCACCTAAAGTTAACTTTTTTATTATAAATCTGACAAAGAACTTCTTATGTGGGACTTCCCTTTATTTTTAAAGCTGCTTTTTGGAGTGACTTCGAAATTTTAAAATATGGCCGCCATTTTCCAATATGGCGGACAACTTTGATTTTTCTTATGGAACATCCTGTATTTTATGGCGTTTTTTAATTTACCGCTTGATTTGAGGAATTTTTTTCTTTCTCATTTTTTTCTAAACCCATTGTGGTTCGGGAGATATGAGCAGTTAAAGTTTGATTTTTTCCCATTTAGAAAGCATTGTGTCCATTTAGCTGTGCCATCCCATGTATTCATTATGCAGTAAATGCATATTCGAAATAATACATTTCTATGAGTGAATCTCAACTGAAAATTATTTTATGATTAAATCTCAACTAAACTCACATTTTAAGACACTTTTACTCTTTGGCTTGTATTATTAAACCCAACCTTTTTCGATATTCAGACTACCAACAATTTCCCAATGCATTTAAAATGGGAAAAATTCAAACTTTAACTGCTTGTAAAAAAATACAGGGTCTTGCATAAGAAAAATAAAAGTTGCCATATTTCTAAATTTCAAAGTGACTCTAAAAAGCAGCGTTAAAAATAAAGGGAAGTTCCCCATAAGAAGTTCTTTGTCAGATTTATAATAAAAAAGTTAGCTATTGGTTCACTTTAGGTGGGACACCCGGTATAATACTTGGCAAAAAACAATAAAACTACTAAACTAAAACTTTGTTGGCCTGACTTAAAAAAACAGACTAAGATTTTAAATTGACCATACATGAATTATACAGGATTATGAATTTTTTTTTTAACAGAGGGTAAAGTTTTATTTAACCCCCCTAAATTATTTTTTAACATACATTTAACCACTTCGTCAAGCCGATATCAATGTAAATCAATTAAACTAACTATATGATATAAAATCGTTTTAGGAGAGGAAGCTACGAACGAGAAAAGTTTTATACCAAAGAAAGAGCGGTAATTTCATTTTACTAAGTTTAACTTTTCTGCGTAGAAGTGAAAATTCCTTTACTCTCAAGAAATGTGTCAGGATCAAAGTAAAACCCACCTCCTTCATATGAATCACCGCTCCATCTTCGTCCTCTAGATCCTCGAGTTCTTTTTCAGACGTCGATGACGACGAGACTTCTTTCTGTTGGAGGAAAACTTGCATTTATCATTCAAACATCAGAGAGTTTCTGCCATCTAAGATAAAATAGTACGGTAAATATTGTATGTAATTTTTCAACATCGAGCTAAATTTAGAATATCGACGTATTTTGTTAGTTTTTTAGTTTAACCTTACGGGGTGAAAACTCGTTCTTCGCGGAAAAACACCTTGTATTTTACACTTTAAAAATGTCATATAGGTTCTTTATTTCATTTATAAACTAAGTAATTAGTTTTAACTGAAAATGTTTTGCCCTCTATCCCTAATATGGAAGTCTTATGAATTATACTTCTATACTATTGTACAAAGATCCCACTATAAATGATTTTTTGTTATGAATATTATTTAATTAACCTACTTTTTTAAAGTCAGGATTAGTCTTTTATTTTAAAAATGTTCTGTCACGTTTGTAAAACAAGCGATGAATAGTATATATTTTAAAAGTTATAAGTTTTCAAACAATAAAATGACAATGTGCTTTCATTACTACTTGACAGAACCATACTACTACGTTTTTACATTAGTTTACCCGTTAGATATTATATTTAAACACATCATTCTTAACTTACTAGCTACTTCAAGAATGTATACTTTAATTTCGTTGATGTCTTGAGTATTATGTCTGAATAAAGGCACGGCTAAGGGAGAAAGCGGTAAATATTTGCGTTGCTTATTCGAAATAATCCTCCATTACCAGAGAAGTAGTTCCAGTCTTGATCGCAGACTCTACGTCGGCGACTTCCGCAGTTACAGCTTGATTTCCCTTCTCCGTCGTCTCCTCTTTGATAGTCTCTTCCTTAAAGCAAAGTTTGTAAAAAAAGTTGGAAAATTGTATTTTTTTATATAGTGATTTTTAAGGTTATTATTCAATACTTATCTGAAAGTCGGTTTAAAAACATTAAAAAAACAGAGAAAAGAAGGATTAGGTTAAGTCTAATTGATTTATGTCCATTAATTTTGGTTTGCGACTTTAGAAGCCGAAAAACGGTATTTGCTAGTCCCAATAGCTAAGATATTCTTCTAAACAGTTTAAGTAATTTTAAACAATCAAGTGTAATATTGAACATTAATAATGTAGTACATCGTTAGAAAATCCTCACAAATCATAATAATTTGTGTACAGTAAATAGTCGAGGAAAGCTGTTATATAAATACTGTAAACTCGAGGGTCTTTATGTAAGACGCAAGAACAATATTATAATTTCCTCATAAATATTGGTAATTTGGAAACTGGCTTTAAATAAATACATTTCGATTAAGCATTTTAGTTTGTAAATGTATTCAAATTGCCTGAATGCTAGGGAATATTTAAATAAACTGCCAAGCTATGCGCTTTGTTAAGTATTTTATTATTTAAATTTATTGACGGTCCTTTTAAATTGTTACTCCCCATGATTTTTTTTATTTTTTAATATTTATATTATTTTACAGGGCACCCACAAAAGGCAAGGCAGATTTTAAATGTATTTATCTCAGTTAATTCCATATAACAATAACTATAAACATACAAAGCACGGTTTCAAGTTTTGAATTATTCTACCTTGGGTTCTTTTGCATTCTGCTTAAAATAGTTACAATTCAGTACAACTTGTATTTTAAATTATGGCCTAACTTAGTACTCTACATTGAGTTCCAGGAGAAGTGTCTAAGAAAACTCAAGGCGATTCTCTTTCCAATCATATACTTTAAATCAGTAATTGATTGGTATTAAGCTAAATGTTAAGTTTTAAAAATGATGAATCATTCCTGAACACCAATTACATTAACGGTGTAAGATATAACTTACAACTGGCGCCAATTCTTGGGGCCCACGCGTCTATAAGACTAATGTTAATTTTTTAGCATTGGTTTTATGGACGGCGTGGGCCCCAAGAATTGGCGCCAGTTATACCTCTTGTTCAGTTTTGGCCACAGTTTTCTCTTCATTGCTGATCACTGATTTACTTTCTTTGGTTTCTTCTTTCTTCTCTTCAGTAACACTCGACGATGAAGATGAACTCGCCTTTGCATCTTCTTTCTTAACCTTAGAAAGAGTTAAGTTTGTTAATCTACTGGTTCGCTCAAATTTTAAAAACTGAAGTGTACTAATTCATATTTTTCCGATTAATTGTGAAAAAAAGTCATTTTAGCCTCCAAAGTAAATTAAGTAAATTTCTCCAAGGCACACGAATATTCCGATTCCTAATTTTATTTCAACATTGTCTGTTTATGAATGGAAACCCTTTCAAATTGCAGTTCCAACTTCATTATAACCGTAATACATAATCTGGAATAATCTTCGTATTGCGCTTTGTATTAATATTCTAAATCGGTAAAATCGATAATCATTATTTTAGTTCAAAATAAGCGGAACATTAAAATGTAAAATGCACTGAACCAATCAAATTCATTCCGTTCCTCCCGCTATTTTAGACCAATGAAAGTTTAGTATACTTGAGTTAAAATTGTGTTTTGAAATAAATTTTAGATTTGAATCAGCACCGCGTGGGTTTACCTCCTCCTTGCTGTCAGCTGCCGCATTTACAGTCGAGGTTTCCTCCACTTTGTGTGTTTGTTCAGTTCTCATATATGACGATTTTTCAGACTTTTCAACTTGAGACGTAGCTCCAGATTTTTCAGTTGATTCACTTTGCTTTTCCGCCTGAAGAAGAATAAAAGAGTTGATACATACAAGTTATAATTTATAAACACGGTTTTGATTTTAAAATGCAATAGTGAGAATTATAAATCTTAAATATAATGATTTTTAATTTAAGGTAATTTTTACGTGGGTTCTTTAATTTATAATTTTATTAATTGATATTATTGATGCTATACCAAAACTTTACGTACGAATATGAGACGTTCAATGTAATTGATATCGGCTTCAATTTAAGAAAAAATTAGTTTACAACATACACAGATGGTTTCATTGAAAACCAGTCTCCTGGTTGGTTCTTAAAAATTTGTAATCTCTTATTCAGATGAATATAAGGTGTCGTAATATTTCTTATTCGCCTATTTCTAACTATCTCTGTTATTAACAACGAATTTTACCGGCCATGATACTAAAACGATTACGCTAGAGTGAAACTTTTTCGCCTCGGTTCAACGCTTTAAAAGCGATTGCTTTTCACTTCTTAAGAAACACATTGATAAGAATATCACTCAAATATCATGACCGAATTTGAGCCTTTCATTTTACTCTTCCTAGTATCCAATCATTTATTCAGTGAATAGTTATGTATTTAACTATCCTTTATTGATCCTACCTCAGTAGTTGATGCCTCAGATCCACTTGTAGAAGAGATTTCAGTCTCAGTTTTTGTTTCAGACGAACTGCTTTCCTTAGTCTCTAAACTCTTGCTGAGATCTTCCTAAAATTAAAATTTCCAAACAAACTGAAGTTAGTATGAACAATTAAAATCGTTATTTAGCAGACAGCTTCTAGCTTACTGTGTTTGATTGCAAAGATGGTTTCATAGAATCACATCTAATCAACAAATAACTTAAATTTAAATTAAACTACAATGAGGACAGACAGTTTGATTCAAAACCTTCTGTTTTCTGTTCCTTTTGTTGGCTCGAAAGTTACCCATTGCCGTACCAGTCCGGAATAAACTTTTCCCGGACTGATTAAGATTTGCCGGACTGCGATTACAGAAATCGGAAGTAAACAACCACCTGAATTGCAGCAAACCGATTTGTTTAATGCTTGTTGGTGGGTTACTTTTTAGAGGAATGTAGTGGCAGCACTGGCAGCAGTAGCAAATAAATTTTTTGTTTTGTTTGTTATAGGTTAGGTTTGAAGGATTGAGAAACGTATTGGTTTATGCAAGGACTACGTTATGACTGAAAGTATGTTTTTTTAGTAGGATGATGAGAAGTATCGTACGTTAAACGGCCGGTAAGTTTTACCACACTTGCATGAAAATCCCGCACTCGCTTCCGCTCGCGCGGGAACTATCATGCTCGTCCAGCAAAACAGTACATTCCAGCCTAATAACGTAATATACTATTCCCCATTTAACCACGCCATTGTTGAAAAGTGCAATTTTAAAATGAATTTCTGCTAATTCATTATAAACTTTCACAAATATGAAGTATTATACCTTACATTTATTTCTTAGTCATATCTTTAAAATATTTTTTCTTTGTATATTTTCAACAGCAACTTAACTGTCAGTGGCTGTTCGACAAATTACTCTCACTTTTAAGCTATGTTCCTAAATCACAAACACAACAATTTCATTCGTAACTACAACATCAAACAAATCAGTCCACTTTCTATCTTTGATGAAGTGAAAAGATCGAATGTTTGATTGTAATCAATAACTATTTGCCAGAGGGCCAAGTTACGCTAGAGGGTTCGCTTTTGATGTTGTTACTACCAATAATGAGCCGGTGTCTCCCTACAGCCTTCAATTAGTAACAATATGGAATCAATTGGGGCTCTGGAGCTTATTGGGGCAAACGAACCGTTCTCGACAAAGGCGTTATTGATATTGCCCTTCGGTGCTTCCAGTAAAGCAAAACTTGATTTATTTTACGTTTTTGTTTTAATTACTTACTTTGTGGTCTGGTTGTTTGTCCTTCATCTGGTTATTTTGATTGATAAATCAAATCAAATCAATTTTATTTCCACATAAAAAATTATAATTACTTTTTTTAATATTTCAATTAATTGCCTACATTAACGGAAGCAAGGGAAAAAATTAAAATTAATATACATTAAAATGCCTACATTAAAAAAATAAATAAAAAACCTTGGAAAAAACTAAATTCATGATCCTTGCGTCATAAAATAAATAAAATATAAATAAAGGAAATGAGTTTACATGGACCTTTAGGGGGTCTGTGCGTAGACTCGAGTTGATTAAGAGGTTATTTTTAAGAAAAGGAACAATTTATTATGTACAGGTAAAAAAATAGGTGAAAATTAAGCTAATTACGATGGTGAATGGCAAAATATCTAATGTTGGGTACTGCAGGGGATGACGCTCAAGCACAGATGTCATAAGCGTTGCAGGAAGAGGAAGATATCCAGAATAGTAAGTGATACTAAATTATATATCACATAAGAAGAACCAGATGTTTCCTAAAGGGTTTTAATAATTTGAAAGATTTTTCAATTCTTACATATGACTTACGGACGTAATGTTGGTGCTTATAGCTCTGGACAGCCTTACTGGCGGGTGAGTGAGTGCGCTGTTTGTCGTAATTAGTGTTTATTATCTGCAATGTTTGGTAATAAATCACATGGTCATTTGTTTATGTAGAGGTACTTTGCACAAGAAAATATTTTGCTGCAACCGCAAGTGCAACTAATGTTAAATGCTTGCAAGCTCAACAAAATTCATGAAGTACGACGACAAAAGGGTGGAAACACATTCTTAAATGTAAACAAATCATTTAAGATGAATGGTTGCCAAACTAAAAGACCAGCTGATGCATTGCGCAAATATTTTCCAGAAATTTTAATTGCGTAAGAAACCTCTCGGTAAAATATTACAGGGCATTCTTTTGTAGTGTAAATGAGATGAAACGTAAACAAAGTTTTGACAGTTCTACCAAAACATGTGTTTATTTAGCAGACATTTTGGGAGATTACAATTTTCGCCACCCGCCAGTAAGGCTGTCCAGAGCTATAGTATCGTTACAGTTCGTGCGATTTATATTGAGCTAAGGACATCTTTACACATGAAGCAGTTGGAGTGTAGTGAAAGGCAACAGGACATCACAGCTGATCTATGAAGTCGTACTAGCCTGACAAGTAAACATTTTCTAACAACTGTATATTTATATCTTTACTGTAATTAGTAATCAAACACAGTTGATGTTTGTTTAAAATTATTACATTATCTATTGTCCCTTATGTTTGAAAGTAAATAATGTTTGACAGCTCCAGCAACGGAGTAGGCTTCAGCTCAAGATCAAAGTACCAACAACGAACTGTACCAATAATGTTTCACAAACATGACTGTATAGGTGAAGATAAAAAAGTTTAATGAACATAGGTCCTAAAGTGCTTCGTATTCTGCTTGTGTGTCTGTTTATGTCTTCTACATATTTAATTATACCTCACAAACCTCTAAACACACAAACTTAAAACTTGGTGAATGGATGACCATTATTAAGACCTATTTTTTTGTAAGAAGCATCATATTTCTACTTCGTACCATTTCAAAATGGCGACTGTTATTTGTTTTTAAGGCAAAAAATCTTAGAGACCGTAAATTTTTGAAAAATTTTACAAGTAATAAAGTTGCGTAATTTAGTCCCATAAACTCTGATAATAAGATTATGATTATGGGACAACTAATAACGGATACTCAAACAGACACAAAGGTGCTCCGTATGTATTTGGAACTAATCCGTTATAAACTTGGTTCTGGAATATAAAATGTCTACCAAGAGTTTCTCACGAGGGAACTCCAAAAACAAATTTTTCGTTTGAACAAGTCTGTGAAATGTTATACTTTTTGTTTTTATAATCGCAGTAACATTATATTTGGATCTTTAATCGACCCGACTCTTCCAGCCGATAAAAAAAGCTCAAATTAAAATACTTCAAACAAAAAAGATGAATCTAGTTGCACTTTTAGTTTTGCTTATTAAAAAGTGCAGGCTGTGCAAAATAATTTAGTGTAAAGAGGAGAAAAAGTTATTGAATAATTTAGTTATTCGGAGATTTCTCGGCATTAATGATCAAAAGGCCAGCGGGACGGGAGATTGTAAAACATAATTATATTAAGAGAATTATATTAAGATAAAAAGGCGTTCCGTCATTGTCGCTGGGACTAAAAATGCAAAGACGTCGAGTTCAGCAATTATAAATGAATTAATCAAGCTCTCCGGTTTTTATCTCTTCTTCGTTTTTTTGTATTTTTTCCTCCTTTGTTAAAAGCCGCAATTAATTCATCCCGTTAACTCTTCATTTTGAATTATTTTAAAGCAGTTTTCAGCCCGCTGTAGTATCAGGGACATGGAGGGAATACAGGGTGCTTTTTCTAAAACGCAACTCAAAACTTTATTTTATCGGTGAAAGATCCCCGGATTTGACGCCACTATATTATTTTCTTTGGGGATGATAAAATGTAAAGCTACGAAAACAATTCACAGGATATTCAGCACCTCAAAACAAACATATCAAATTTAATGCACGAAATTCAAAGCGGTACCTAGCAACACGTGTTCGGGAATTTGATGGAGATAGCACAACTCTATTCAAATGCCAATGATGGATTGTTTGAACACATAATGTAAACTAAACGTGATCAAACTTAAATAATAGGTTGTATAAAATGTAAATATTAACTAAACAATACTAATTTCATATTTATAAGTGCATTATTCGATGTTAAAAATGGGTTGCGTTAAAAAAACACCCTGTGTAAGAGGACCATTGATGTCTATCAGTAACAAAATATTGGAAACTTTAGTGGAAAATGGTTAACGTCACTTCCATTCACCACTGAGAGAGAGTGGTTGTTAGTTTTATTTGTTTTCTATTGGTAAAAACTGCAAAACATTCTCTGTCGCTGTCGCTCAGACGAGCTTTGGCCTAAAGGTACAAGTTGAAATTAATGTAGAGGATTAAACCGTACGTAGATGTCACAATTATTTATTCACATATGACACAAACGTAGATGTCAACGTAGATGTATATGTGTTATACGTAGATTTCACAGTTAGAAAGACATATGATTAAGGAAAGTACTCTTAGAAATAATCTTCCTAGCACCAAACCAAACCGCCAAACATCAAACGCGTTTCTTTTCATATATGTAGTTTTTCGGAGGTATTACTGTCCAACAAGTGTCGGTACATTAAATAACTTTTTATGTTGCCATAAGACACGGGAATCTTCAACGTTGTTCTGATGTATTACTTACTTTGACCAAAGTTACAGGTCACTTCTTTAACATCAACTTATACCGTAAAGCCACAGACGTGACGGTCTAATAGGTAATTTAGACCTATTACATGACAATTACATGGACAATTTACATTTTGTTTAGTCAACGGCCCCTAAAACTAAAATTAAAAGAACAAAATAAATCTGATAGCGAATTTTCTTTTTCTAAATTCAAATCTTTATGCTGTACTGTGGTATGTATTATTTTTATCGCCATAATATTCATCTTTTTACTATATTCTCTAATATCTACAGCTGTCTTGAATTTTCCGTTTTTTAATCGAGTTTTAAAAATAAATATAATAAAAGTATAATTTATGACTAGGTTTTCTTACAGTGGATAAGAACTTGTACCGCGCACAGGCCCTTCATGGCCTATGCGGTACTATTTTTCGAACCTAAACCTTTAATAATTGTATTCTGTAATTTAATGAAAAAAATTTGATTTTGATTTGATGTGATTTGATTTAGAATTCATAACTCTACTTTGGAGAAGTTGCGAGGGGGGATCATCTTAAGATTAGCAATAGGAGATTAATGATAAGCAAGCAGAAACTGAAGTCAATATGTTCACATCATGTGGTAATTGTTATTGTTTATGTTTGGCTACAATTACAGGTTGTTGTCAGATCCTGAGTTGGTTAATATACAATAAATGAGGCATCATTAAACTAACGCGAATTTCCAGTCTACTCAAACCTCTAAAACTCGAAATGTCAATAGCTCGAATATTTTCTATCTTTTAGGAAAAACATGTCGAAGACAACAGGAAAATCATGCGTAACTCAAAATAATTTTCAGTTATAGCTTGAATCAAATCTGCTCTTTGAATAAGTCTTAGTTTACCTCAATATTACTTAACTCAAAGATACTCAACGGATCGTTGTAATTCGATACTCCGTCGTCTAAGTAGCAAGGTGTCGATGCTTCATATCCGGTCCAACATCACTATTCATTACTTCCGAAACTCGAATTTTCATTAGGTTTCGCTCCATATCTCGAATTAGCTCAAAATACCTCTAAAAGTCAATTAACCAATAATTACCTCTATAGTTCGGAAATGGAATATTACGTTACTAGACCGGTAAGTACTGTTTACCGGACGAGCATGACAGTTTCCGCGCGATCCAGAGGCGAGTGCGGGATTTTTATGCCAGTACGGTAAAACTTACCGGGCGTGTACCGGACGATACTTTGCATCATACTACTCAGAACAACACTAATTTTTTTAAATCATAACGTATTTCTTCCATAAACGATTACGTTTCTCAATCCTTCAAACATAACCTGTAGTAAACAAACATTTGCTACTGCTGCCAGTTCTGCCACTACATTCCTCTGAACTAACCACTTAACACGCATTGAACGTCAGTTTGCTGCAATCAGCTGATTGTTTTGTTTACTTCCGTTACTTACGTTTTCTAGGGCACGGCAAATCTACTGTTCACTGCTCGGTAAATTTACAGTGCAGTTATCGGCAAAGAATAACTTTCCTGCCAAGAGTAAGGCGCAGAAAACAGATTTTTTTGTATGATGTAAAATCTATTCCTAAGCTTAAGATAGTAAGCCCTAATAATATAAGATATTAGGTCTTAACTTTAAAATTCGTTACAGCGTCAACCGCTCAACCGAAATCGTTGATTCATTTGAAAGAACAAAAAAGTATCTAGCTATTCCAGTGAGCAGAATTTTGATATAGTTTTTTGTATGGTTGTAAAAGAATTCGCAAAAATTACATTTTTGTAATTTTGTATAAATAATTGTAAATGTTATATCGAAATTATGCTCACTGAAATCGCTAGATAATTTTTCGCTCTTTCAAATGACCCAAAATATTAACGATTTTGGTTGAACGGTTGAGCCTGTACCGAATTTGAAAGTTAACTTTGCCTTAAAGGAGGAAGAGGTAGAAACGCGAAATGTTTCGTGACTGGAGCGCCCTCTTAACTTAAAGAAAAATCCTAGTTCCGTGGAATTACAAATCGAGAGTCAACTATACACAACTCACCTCTTTCCCACTAACGGTGACAGTGGCCACATCCTCGCCGACACTTGTTCCTTCCTTCAGCACATACACTCCCCCCTCCCTCTCCACCTGGGCCCACGGTATCCTGCCGAAGACCGCCCTCAGCCCGGCGATCCTGGACTCGTACTCCGCCACCGTCTCGCCGCCCTGCCGCGCCAGCAGCCGCCGCACGTAGTCGCTCTCGGTCTCGCCTGCCGTCCGAGAGTACAGCCGCCGGTAGTACGCTTCTTCTGTCTCTCCGGGGGCGCGCGCCCAGTAGTCCGTGCAGGTGATCTGGGAGATAACAGAAGGAATTGATTGAGTAAGAAGAGAAGAGAGTGAGAAGAGGAGAAGAGAAGAGAGAAGAAGAGAGTAAGAAGAGAGATAAGAGTGAAGAGAAGAGAGAGTTGTGAAGAAGAGAGTAAGAAGAGTGAACAATAAATTCTTTCATTAGTCTTTCCGACAGTATCAGAAGACTATGAGTTTCAATTATTCTTTAGGACGGTACCGGAAGTCTATGTTTTCTCACTGCTCTTTCGGATGGTATGAATAGAATATGATTCATCATTGTTCTTTTGGCATCGCTCGATCCAGAAGACATTACCAAGATCATTGTATCTTCGGACAATCCAGAAAATTATGATTTCTTATTGTTCTTCTAGACAGTACCAGAAGACTATGACTGCTCATTGTTCTATCGATCAGTACCAGAAGACTATTTCTCATTGTTCTTGCAGACGATACCGGAAGACTATGTCTCATTGTTCTTTCAGACAGTACCAGAAGACTGTTTCTCATTGTTCTTTCAGACGATACCGGAAGACTATTTCTCATTGTTCTTTCAGACAATACCAGAAGACTATGCTCATTGTTCTTTCAGACAGTACCAGAAGACTATGCTCATTTTTCTTTCAGACAGTACCAGAAGACTATGCAAAGTTTTCTTTCGGACTGTACCGGAAGACTATTTCTCGTGTTTTTTCGGACAGTACCAGAAGACTATTTCTCTTTGTTCTTTCAGACGATACCGGAAGACTATTTCTCATAATTCTTTTGGACAGAACCATAAGGCTATCTCTCATTGTTCTTTCGGTCAGTACCAGAAGACTACGATTTCTCATTATTCTTTTGGAGGGCACAAGAAGTCTAAAATTTCTATCTGATAGTTCAAGTAGTATCAATAGAATATGATATATCATTGTTCTTTTGGTATTGCCCGACCCAGAAGACAGTAATGAGATCATTAGTCTCTTTGAACAATTCAGAAGATAATGATTTCTTATTGGTCCTTTCAGACAGTACCAGAAGACCATGATTTGTCATTGTTCTTTCGGACAGTACCAGAAGACTATGATTTGTCATTGTTCTTTCGGACAGTACCAGAAGACTATGCTTATTGTTCTTTCAGGCAGTACTAGAATACTATGATTTGTCATTATTTTTAGGACGGTTCTATAAGTCTATGATTCCTCACTGCTCTTTCGTATAGTATCAATAAAATATGATTTATCATGGATCTTTTGGTAATGCCCGATCCAGAAAACAGTATCAAGATCATTAGTCTCTTTAAACAAATTCAGAAGATTATGTTTTCGTATTGTTCTTTCAGACATTGCCATTAGACTATGATTAATCACTGTCCTTTTGGTAATGCCCGACCCAGAAGACAGTACCAAAATTATTAGTCACTTCGGAAAAATCCAGAAGATTATGATTTCTTATTGTTCTTTCAGACAGTTCCATAAGACCATGGTTTGTCATTGCTCTTTCGATCAATACTAGAAGAGAATGGTTTGTATTCAAAATGTGTCAAAGGTTTTAAGACTGACTCGGATTTAATTCGTTAGAAAATACATGAATGATGACATGTCTATTTAAAAATATCATTCAGCCTACAAGGATAAAATTAAAACGAAACCTTACCATTGGGGTTGGATGTTTGTATGATTAAATTTGTATCGTAAAAACCTATAGCGCATAACATGTGATACAAAATTACTTTAATTTTCCAATAATGATAACTTTGAGTAGCCAAGCAATCATACAAAGGCGTTAAACATTTTAATTGTCTTGATATTTTTAATTACTATCTATGTTTTCTATCTACTTCATAGTTCAATAGCCTGTTGTGCGTATCAATGCATGGATTTACAACTTTTGAAAGTTTTGTTTAAACTTTTCTATAACACAGTGATTTTAATACACCCTTGAATTGTTTGCTCTCTATAATAATTATAGGTCTAAAGTAAATTGAAAACAACTTCTTTTCCAAAAACTTATTGTGGAAAGTATACGCAGGAACGCAGGTACTAAAAGCTATTTCAAATCCCATCCAAACAATAAGACACTAATCTTAATATGAGTTCTAAATATCCAAGATTCTTCATGACTGGATAATACCTTTTTTTGGAGATTCTGACCTTTTTCCCGCCGACAGAGATCTCCTCCACGGCGCCCGTCACTTCAGCGTCGCTGTCGAGTACGTACTCTTTCCTCGCCTCGTCGTACCGCACATGGCTCCACGGTGCGTTCACGAACACCGTCTGCTCGTGCACGTACACATCAGTTGGAACCGGCAATTACCATAAACTTACATTTACTTTACTTGTAATAATGAGTGTAATATGTTTTCGTGTAATGCACTAAATATAACGACAAATATTCATTATTTCACAAGGAGTCTATTAAAAATCGAGAGTTTTCTCCTCCTCTGTTGTTTACAGGGTGTCTGTAGAAGAACTCCGGGATTTTAAAAATTCATATCTTAAAAACAGCAATAGTCAATTTGTCTGAATAGATTAACTCATCAATTTTCAATCATACTAATTGGGAATGATTTCCTAGAGATTTAGCAGCGCTGCGGAGCGTTGACCATGAAACAACGTAGCGCGGCTAATAGCGAGAGCTATCTGGATTGCCGCACTATGGCGACACCGCAACTTAAGACTTAGTGCGTTATTTGGCTGATAGAAACTAAATCCGTTTTTACGGAACAAAGACAATTTTGACGTAATTAGGATGTTGACCATCTCAGGCAACAAATAATCAAATGTGTGGCAACCGTCCCACCAGACATACTGGCCATGACATGGGAAGAGGCGGAATACCGTTACGATTTGTGCCGTGGCACGAACGGGGCTCATATTGAACTTTGTAAAATTGATAAAAAAAACACTTGAAAATTCAACCTTTCCAATCATGTATTCAATATTTATGTAAGTTTTTTCTTCATTGAAAAATTTACCCTCAAAACCCCGGAATTATTCTATAGACACCCTGTTTAATGACATGGTAACATTACTCCTTCTTATGATCGGTTATAATAGTTATTAGGCCATTACTTTTATGTAGATTACTTAATTTGATTTATAAAACAATTTTATATGAACACAATGTAATTTATTTAAATTCGTGTTTCTGGCCCCTCGAACCGTTATTTGACAAGCTGGGTTCATACCTCTGTCTTCAATACAAAATTCTTCTTAACCTCATTGTTACAAAGAATTTTAAACTGAAGACGGAGGTGTATAACCAGTTTATAAATGTAATTTATCTAGAAATTTTACCACCGATCAATCTTTTTTTTTTAAAGGTTACAATACGTATCAATCCCTCATATATTGATTATCAAAGTTAATTTATAAAGTTATAATTAAAACAAACACATTGTAATCCATCTAAACAATTTTCCTTTCGTATTAGTGGTCGAGGATTAAACAAGGGTCGTTTAAGCTCTTTATCCCAACCCACCGAACGGTAATGTTTAATGACAGTAATGTTCAATAAATCCAACCTGAAGCCACCTTTAGCCAATTAGAATTGGAAGAGCTTCAAGTGGCAATTTTGTAAATTAATAGGAACTCGAATATTTTTATTAAGTCTCTGTAATATTTTTATGAGTAAATGTATAAAACAGAATTGACACCCTTTATAAACAAAAATTTACAAAATTTCTTTTGTTCCTAATTTATCTCAATTGTATGATGTGATTAAAAATATTTTATACGATAATTTTCCCCAAAGGCAACAGAGAGATTTCTACCTCTACTTACTAAAGCAAAGTCACTAAAGGCTGGTATAAGACGGATGGTCGCTAGGACACAAGTTAGTTCTTCACGCCATTGCACAATCCTTCTCTTCTGTCTTGGCAAAGTGTCGCCTAATCTCCTAACGGCCATCCTTCTGCCAGGATATAATTAATTAGTGTTAATTCGACTAATTTTACTAGTTGCTCATCTAGTCGATTATTTAGACTATTCGAAATTTCTAATCGATAATTTTAACTAGTCGATATTTTATCGTTTTCAACCGACTAGTCTGCCACTTAACCGATTACATTTTGTGTCTTTCCTCCGGTTTTTGCTCGTTCGACTAGTTACATCGACTAGACTAGTCGATGTTGATACGGTGACTAGTCTGCCAGTCTGAACGGCTAGAATAGTAGATGTTCAAAAGTAATAAACTAGACTCTAGGTCATGAAAAAAGACCTTGAGGTTCTCGACGCGCGTCCTGTAAGCCTCCAAGGACTCGCCAGTCCAGCGCCGCAGGACCCGGGCGAGGTACTGAGCGTCCGTCTCAGCCGACGACTTGGAGTAGACGCGGCGGTAGTAGTCCTCGTCCGACTCGCCCGCGCGCCGCAGCCACCACACGTAATACTGCGGGGAGAGAAACTGTTATAGTCCGGAGCAAATGGTGTGACCCAGTCCGTAGACACAAAGATAAAATTAATATTTTAGATCGGGTGCTGGGACGTCAAAAATTACGTCGTAAGGTACACGGCTAAAAGTTATGCCGTTTTGAAGAGACATCCCAGCGGGTGTCAAAAATGGGTTTGTGAGCCCTCAATATGGATGCTTTCCCTAAGGTAGACAAACTTGAAAACAACCCAAAAAATCTGTTCTTGTAAATTCCATGTGGACCAATTATAATATTCAAATTTCAGTTTACACCATTGCATTCATCTTAAAAAAAAAAAAACAAAAAAAAAAACAATTTGGTTGAATCTGATACCGCGATTGTGAGGGTGATAAACTCAAAACGTTGTCCATTGTTAACCTTGTGGGAAATAAACAAAATTGTATAAGTCGGTTATTATTTAACATATTTTAACGAACATCGGTAAAGGGCTTCATTTAGTTAAGTTCTATTGTTTATTGGCCTGAAATCCCCCATTTCTCCGTTTCCGTGGCAGCAAACCTGCATAAATTTTCCCCATGTTATTCTTATGGGAAAAAAACAAAAGTATACATAATCCTTACAATGATAAAACTTGGCATAAGGCTCCTTCTAGTCGAGCTCTATTAGATATTGTCTCAAAACCACCCAATTTGTACACACTTGTTTCAATAAACCTACATACTTCATTTCCATGTAATTCTTAGAGAGGATACCAAAAATTTACATTAAAGTTTGTCCACCTTAGAGAAAGCCCCTAGATTGAGGGCTCACAAACCCATTTTTTAAACCCCCCAGGATGCCTCTTCAAAATGGCATTGCTTTTAAAAGTGCACCTTATGACGTAATTGTTGACCTCTCAGCTCCCGTTCTAATGGTATTGGGCACGGACTGGGTCATGTCGTTTGACATAACCAGCTAAAGGACTTCGAGAATTTTACTTTGTTGAGAGCGAATAAGAGTAATAATGTGATTCAGTTACCTATATCTGTGTCTTTGAATATCATAGGTGTTGTGGTTATGTTTAGTCGAATAAAAGCTGTTTAATAATGAACTTTACATGCTGTTCAGGGTAATATCCACCTTTTTAAACTTAGGAAAATATTTGACACATTACAAGAGAAAAATGTTATCGTGTTAGTAGATACTACACAATTTTTATGACTTAAGTAAAAAAATAAATAAAACACTGCTAGAGGATAAAGGCATGAGAGTTTGCGAAAATTTGCGTGATGAAAAAAGGTTTTAGAAACTAAATGTTATGGGAAGTAGGAAATATGGCTGTCTAAGTACACACTGATCTTAGTGATTGAAGCACCCCCCAAAATACACTAAAACTGCCAAAATTAACCAAAGCATCAAGCTGGACAAGTATTTTAATCGATTCTGACTAGGCGAGCCTAATTTCTCCCATGTTTGTAAATCGGAAGTGGCCATAACGCATCTGTGCGCCGCACTTCTACGGTGTATTAACGATTTTCGTCGGCAAGAATTTGCGGAAAAAGGTGAATGTTTCCACCGTAAATACTTATTAATAGTGCGTTTCACTTGTAATAGGTCTTAATTTTGCCAAAATATTATCACGGAGCATCAAAGATTCAGCCCATTTTCTTGTAAGCTACATAATGCTCTTGATAGAGTTTGATGCTAGGTTGCGCTTTAATCTGCT